>JACGWL010000673.1:0-159177 GCA_034509725.1 Sesamum angolense
GGGTTCTTGTTCGGGCCATTTTTTTTTTCTTATAATAATAAGGGCTCGATTGGTTCGTGTGATAGAATTAGATAGGATGAAAAATTGGATTATTATTAATCCTATTTTGCATTATATAATATTTGGTTTGAGGTATTGTATGTCGGATATTTCATTTGATAATATAATATGGTGTTTGGTTGAAAGGATTATAACGTATGATTAAATGTAATAAGACTATAAAGGCTATTCATTTTTAAGGTATTTATATTTTTTATTGTAGCTTGTGAATGGTTTAAAAAAAAAACTAGTAAATTACTTATTGAAATACAATTGCTTAAAAGAAAATATATTTTTGCTATATTTATATAAAACCAAAGTTGAAAACTCGTATTCAATTAAGTAATTAATGATAAAAGCTCAAATATTTTTCAAATGTCCAAAAAAGAAAGAAGTAATATTTTTACTATTTTTATTATGAAATTATTATAATTTAAAATGATATTTTTTTAATCATGCGCAAGCTTCAAAAATAACAAAAAGAAAAAATTGCATAAAAACCCCCCTATGTTATGAAAACTCAACTAAAAACTCCCTATATTAAAAATATAAGCAAAAGGCCCTGTGTTTTTTAAACTTTTGCGCACTCTCCTCTTGCAGTTTATTTTGATTTAACGGCATTTTTTTTGTGATTTTTTGTTATACCCTTATATATGATGATTTTATTATAATGATAGTTGGATCTTCTAAATCTCATCAGAACCATAAGCTCTAATTAATTTAAAAAATGAACAGTCCAAATTTATGTATTTTAAAAATATATTATATATGTACATATGTAAATTTATCATGAATATAATATTGTATAGCACCTCCACCGGCAATCACTGCTAGGCAACGGGCATTGTCGCCCATAAAGTCGCCTCCCAAATCTGGCATCGTGCTCAAATTTGGATGGGTGACAAGGCCATTCCCGCCCAGATTTGGGTGGGCAATATCGAGTGGAGATGGGAGTGTCCAAATCAATTGTGGAGAAATGAAAAGAGGTAGAGACAGTGGTGAGGCGGAGCTCGTGAGGTGGAAGCAGAGCGTGGCGGCGCGGGGGAGGGGGGGGGGGGGCTTGGGGAAGACGATGATGTTGTGCATCTTTTTTCTTTCTTTCTTTTTAATTTTATAAATTTTAATATATAAATTAAATTAATTATGTGTTTTTATATTTAAATATAAATATATTAAAATACTCAAATTTATTTATTGTAAATTATATAAATAATATATTCAATACAAAATTAAATTAACTAATATTATTTAGAAAAAAATATCATGTAAACTTATTTACTATAATTTATATAAATAATATAATTTCAAAATATATTCAACAAAAAATCAAATTAAGTAGTAATATTTTAGGGAAAATCATGTATTTTCATTTTAAAAACATATAAATATTAAAATAATCCAAAATATTTGATATTTTCATATATATAAAATGTATATTAATTTAATTTGCTGTACAGATATTTTTTATATATAAATATTCCATGAATATTAACTATTCAGTATTTGTAATATTTTTTAATAAAATGTGAAAAAGCTACATAATTAATAAAAAAAAAAAAGAAGGATAATAGAATAAGATAGGGGTAATTTTATCCATTCAAAATGGTCAAAGGATAAAAATAGATCAAAATGGTACGCAACTCTCGTTTCTAGCACATGTAAGCAACTCTCAATTTTCTTTAACGGAGAGTTTTTTTTTTTTTTTTTGCAGGTTTTAATTATAGAAGGTCTTTTTAGACAAATTTAATTAACGCAGGTAAGTTTTTAACAATTTTCAGATAACACAAAGGGGTATTATGCAAATTTTTCTAATAAAAAAGGCAAATGATAGAAAGAGAAAATGGGAGAAAGAGGGGAGAGAGTGGAGACGAGGAGAGAGAAAGGAGAGTGTTCAAGGGTAAATTATATTAACTTGGGCCCCGTTTGGTTCGTGTGATTAGACATGATAAAATTATTTATCATGCATAACACATCTGATTAGTATTATTAGAGCCCAGTATTAATACCGGCCCAATCTTATTAATCTCAACAAATATATTATGAGTCAAGCTCATTTAATTAGTATTAATCCTACAAGTTAGTATTAATTTTTTTCCCTAATTCACCCTTGGACACCCTTCTTTCTCTCTCCTCTTCTCCATCTCCCCTCTTTATCCCATTTTCTCTTTCTTTCATTTACCTTTTTTGTTAGAAAAAATTGCATAATACCCCCTTGTGTGTATCGAAATTGCTAAAAACTTACCTGTGTTAATTAAATAGTTTAAAAAGACCCTCAACAATTATAAACCCTGTAAAAAAAATGATCTGTGTTAAAAAAAATGAAGAGTTACACACATCAGAAACGAGAGTTGGATACCATGTTGACCTATTTTTAGTTTTTGATAATTTTGAATGGACAAAATTACCCCTAGCTTATGCCATTATCCCATCTCTTTATTTTTTTATTAATTCTTTATTCTTTTCACATTTTATTCAAAAATATTACAAATACTGAATAATTAATATTCATGAAATATTTATTTTGTAAAAAATATCACTACATCAAAATAAATTAATATACATTTTTTATATATGAAAATATCAAATATTTTGGATTATTTTAATATTTATATATTTGTAAAATTAAAATACATGTTTTTTACTAAAATATTATTAATTAATTTGATTTTGTGTTGAATATGTTTTGAAATTATATTATTTATATAAGTTACAATAAATAATTTTAGTATTTTAACATATTTATATTTAAATATAAAAACAAATAATTAATTTAATTCATATATTAAAATTTATATCATTAAAAAAAAAAAAAAGATGCACAACATCATCGTCTTCCCAAGCGCACACACCTCCCACTCCCCTGCGCATCTCTCTGCTTCCAAATAATTTTAAACAGAAAAAAATGATATGAAGGGTAAATTGGGGCAATCTAAAGTTGATACCGCCCGAAGGATATTTTTTTAATAGTATATAGATATGGAAAAAAGATTATTTAAAATTAATTTTATTTTAAGTAATTGTATTTCAATAAGTAATTTAGTGATTTTTAAATCATTCACAAGCTACAAATATAAAAATATAAATACCTTAAAATGATACCCTTTATAGTCTTTCTACATTTAATCATACATTATAATCCTTTCAACCAAACACCATATTATATTATAAAATGAAATATCCCACATGCAATACTTCAAACCAAACATCATATAATGCAAAATAGGATTAATAATCATTCAATTTTTATCCTATCTAATCCTATCACGCCTAATCCACACACGAATCAAATGAGCCATTGTAGAATTTATTAATACTAATTAAATTGGCTTGATTCATAACCATATTTATTGTGATTAATAAGACTGGGCCCGGTATTAACACCGAGCTCTAATAATACTAACCAAACATGTAATTTGGTATGATAAATAATTTTATCATGCCTAATTGTATGAACCAAATGAGGCCTAAGGGTACATTACAACAACCTCCCTAATGTTTGGCATAATTATGAATACCCCCTCATTATATAAATACTCCCCTGATGTTTGATGAAATTATGTAATCCTTAGATGGAGGTATGAAATTATCAACTTTATCCTTATAGTATTTTTTATTTTCTTTTAAAAAAATTAAAGACTTATAAAAAATCAAAGGGGGTGGATGGAAAAATTTTAAAAATTATAAAAAAAAAAATTATCCACCTAGTCCATAAAAAGATTTAAAAAAATAAAATTATAATTTTTAATCCACAAGGGCGTTTTTGTTATTTCATCATAAAAAATAGATGGAAACCTAAAGGATTTGGCTAATTGTTAGACGGCCGTTAAAATTAGGGGGGTATTGGTAATTTTTCAAACAATAAGGGGATATTTGTAATTATGTCAAACATCATGGGAGGTCGTTGTAATTTACCCTAATAATAATGCATTGCATATAAATTTATTTTATTCTCCTAAACTAACTATTCTAGTAGCATTTTTTATACTTTTGGAACTCTAAAAATTATTATCATTATTGTTCTATTTTTTAATTTTTAGTACTTTAATTCATTAATATTTTTTTTTTTCAAAGTATATTATAAATTCTTCTTTAATTTATTATCAACTAAGTTCATTATATAATCTTAACTATTATTTTTTCTAGTTATGATTTTTTGTGTAATTTATTATTTAATTTATTTCATAATACTACCATAAGTTTAAGTAATTGTTCAAAATAAAACTTCTATTTCATAAAAAAAATAGGCACATTCGAGCCCGATGCGGGCCTCAACCAGATTGGTTCACGGGCTGGGCCTGGGTTTATAAATGGACCTAATTAGGGCCCATTTAAATACCCAGGACCACCCTAAAATCGGTCATAAACAGTAGTGGCCTGATCCTAGGCGAGGCTTTTTAGGGCTGGTCCTGGGCTGGGCTTTTTAAAGCTAGTCCATACAGATCCTAAGCTGAACCGACCCACTGTGTACCTCGAGATTGAACTATATATATTATTGATTATGTTAAATTTTATTTTTTTATATGTATTTTGCTTGCATTTGGGAACGGGCCGAATGAGAGAAAAACACCAAGATAAGGTGTCTTTGCACGAGCCCAAACATTGACATATTTCGATCCATCTTGGAGATAGGTCGAAAATAAAAACAAACACAATTATGATAAAATTGTAAAACTAGTCCCACAATTTTGGATCATTACCCCATACTTTTTCGAATTATAAAATTGATGTTATACTTTACCTCTAGTCTCATATACTACATACACTTTACCTCTAGCAATGTTTGGCGTAGACCACCTTGTGGTATAGTGTGAATAGAAGATCTTGTTAATCTTTGTGTGAGCACACTGTTGGAGGAGAAGAACGTGAAGAAAGTCTTCAAATCGCAAAGGTAAAATTTCGTGATTACATTTCCGTCACTATTTATTACAATAACCACTTGTTTTATGCTTGTTGAGTGCCAAATGCCGAGGGATTAAGGGACTAGTTCTCTTTCAAATTTAAAATTTAAATATGTTTATGTTTATTCTTCCGTTGCATTTTTGTCAGTTCTGGGTCATACCAATTCTTTCAAAACACACACTACACCACAAGATGGTCTATACTAAACCTTGCCAGAGGTAAAGTGTATGTAGTATAAGAAGCTTGTTATACTATAGTTTAGTATTCAAACTCAAGAGGACCTTGGTCTAATTTGAAACTAGTTCAAGAAGATAAATAATAGAGAGAAAAGATAGGCGAAAAGAGAAGTGAAGATGATAAGTATGAGAGAAGTAGTGTGTCTTTTTTATCATATACAAAATGATATATACACAAGTTTATACACTAAGACATACACAAGAGACATCTCATGTACTTGTTGTATGTATACATGTTTATATTGAATGTCAAGTTAAAAATAGATACAATGTGCGTCCCCATACTACACTACATACTAGTACCACAAGTACTCAAGCAATACCTTCCTCATCTTACAACTTCATGTATATATGTATATCACATATAAATATACATATTCAAGTTAGGGCTACACACACACATACGCATATATATCTCCTATTGGGCTTAATTCAAAAATAAATTAAACCTATAGGCTTGGGCCTCCATAGAATTAATCCAATCAATTCTTAAAAGATCAAATGAATTTATATGATCTTATCAAATAAATTCTAGCTCATTGCCCAATTAGTTAATCCATCAACTAATTGAGCCTGATCCGATTTATTTAATCTCATTAAATTACCAAGTCAAAACTCCAATTACTTGATCCTATTAATTAATTCATCCGATTCAATTAAAATTGATTTTATCAAATTAATTAAACCTAACCTAAATTTAGTTAATCTCATCAATTAAATCTTGGGTTCTTCCATATAAATGATCGTATAATTTAATCTCTCGAATAATTTAAACTCTTTAAATTAATTCATTCCTTCTAGAATTAATTATACTACTTCCTTGAGTGGTGTTTAGTGTGACTCTGTAGGTTCACCCACAGTTAGACTTGAGCTTGTGTTAGCACAAAATTTAATTGGAAAATATTTTTGCGCTAAATTAATTAAATCATTTTTAATTAATCTCTTTCTATTAACACTTAATCTGAAAAAGCACCCGTCACCATGGGTGGCCGTCTAGCAACGTCCATGACACTAGAGTTTAGGTAAAAATGGCGTGAACCTTAAGGTACTGAATGTCGTGCGGTTACAGTCCTTCCATCAGCCATCTTCTGGTCTTAGTCTAGGGCATGGAATTGATCGTTGGTTTTCATCATGGACTAGACATTTATGCTTAATATTTTGGTTATGTTTCTCCACTTGAACAACATAGAAAATCACTTTCCTATTTGACCACCCGTTGTGGCCACAGACTCAAGGGAGCACAAAACACATCAGAACGCATAGGAGACCACTATCATCTTATGATAGGTGATGGATCCTCTCTTGGAACTCACCAATCTTTATACACGTTCTGACTGTACTAGAACAAGGCTTATAATAACCACATCAGAATATGGTCATCTTTTACTAGACCTTAGATACAGTCGTCCCATATGTGAGACTGTGTGGATCCTCAAGTTGATGTTTAGTATGGTCATCTTTTACCAGACCTTAGATACAGTCGTCCCATATGTGAGACTGTGTGGATCCTCAAGTTTGAGGACTAAACCTCATACTATCGGAGTCGAGGAGTTCAAGTCATACTGACCAAGTCTCACGGGCTTCCATATGACGACTCCTCATGAGTCAGTTTAGTCGGTCTGACAATCTTTGTCAACCAACCACTAAAATTGCACAGACGTCTATCGCCAATGAAACATGAAAACCATCATATGGACACAATAATTAGTGCAAGTCTCAATAGAACCCTTGATGCCCATTCTCATGGTTCTCGACTTGAAAATTTTTAGATCCAACCCTCGAAAGTTGATGTCATAATTGTCATCAAATGCGCAACCCAACTTCATTGATTGATTAATGATCTACGGGATTTGTTGCAATATATGAAAATTATATGAGTAAAAACAACAACGTAAAATCAAATGAATACTTACTCTTATTTATTTAATTCAATATATAAAAAATAAAAAAGGAAATCACTTAAATATATTACAAAATAGTCAATCTAATTGGCTTTCTGATCGCATATTCTAATAATGTCCTACTCGGCCTAAAACTAATCACCCATCTGCCTAAGTATGGGCAATCTGTGAAACGGGCTTGGTCAGTGGATCTGCCGTATTTTCTGTCGATGTGATGCGATCTACTCTCACATCACCTTTGCCCACCATCTCTCGCAGTAGATGGTAGCGTTTAAGAATGTGCTTGAATTTGTGATGAGATCTTGGCTCATTCACTTGCGCTATCGCACTATTATTAACACAAAAAGATAACAATGAACCCGGCAATGCTACGCACTACACCTAATTTTTTTGATATAGTTTTTCATCCAAACTGCTTCCTTAGTAGTTTTTGACATTGCTATGTATTCAAACTCCGTAATGGAATTAGTTGTGGTATCCTAATTGGAACTCTTCCAAGTTATCACACCACCATTTAGCTTGAATACCCAATTGGACTGAGACTTAGCATCATCTACATCGAACTATAGTGCAACTAAGGTTCTAATTGTTGCATTTTTAGTCACATGATAATATGTATCAAAATAGTCTATACCTTCATTTTGAGTATATCCTACAACCACCAATCCTAGGAGCCTTTCCTTCGCTCAGGGCATTGCCTTAGTAGTTGGTTAAGCATGTTGCTGCAGAAGATACATGTATATCAGCACAATTACTCACGTCTAAAATAAAAATAGTTTGTAGGACCCAAATCAAATACGCAAGGAACTATACTAGCCGCGGTGTCTAAAATGAACTCTTTAGGACTCAGTCTATAATGGAGAATAAAGGTTGGGTGAACTAAAGAGCTTGAAAGGAGCAGAGCAATTATGTACTAAGTATATAAGGAAGTCAGGGGTAATAGAAACCCACATTGTAGGAAAACGCTAAGGAGTAGAAAATGATAAGAAATAATGGCATTTCCACTATTTGATGGTAGTTTCAGATGGAAGAAATTGTGCATCCCCCATAAATGTGAAATAAAACAAGCTCGGACTTATTTTCTTCAGCATGAGGAAAGAATGAAATTGAGCAGCTAATGAGGTCTTTCCTAAATTTTAACCAAAATATAAAATTCAACCTTTACCAAAAGATTTGGACACCAGTTGACTCAGGGGTACCTTGATAAAAACTGACACCTTAGGGCATCTTTACTTCGTTGGATGTGATAAAAATCTGATTGATAAAAGTGTGACTAAAATGGTGATAACCAATTGAGTGATTGCTAAATGTTTTATTTACTTTGTAATTGTTGGCACGAGATTAAACTGCACTGTAACCGTGTTTCCTCATGTCGATCAGTCAGTTAATGGGCAAGTCAGGTAGTGGAAATACTTTGTTGCCCTTATAGAAAAAACAAGAAGGTATAGTGTATTCTTTTCTTTAGCAATGATGTCTACAACTTGTATTTGTCTTCCCTTGCAAGCTTCCTCCATTTTCTCCCCAGGTGCTCAATTCTCATTCTTGTAACAGTGTTGCAAGGCATTTTGGTGGATTGAAGGTACAGGGAAATAAGTTCCGGCCACTCAACCGAACGACTTATCGTAATAAAGAGGTTGGTTTCGTTGTGGTTATGCTTTGTGATTCCACTTGTGTTTAAACTTTGTTTTGTTCCCATTCCACTTGGTATAATCTTTGGCTAGTTTAAACTTCGTGTGGTGCTGGCTGCCCCCTTGGTAGAAATATGTGGGATGTCGATTCCATTAAAATACGTAGTATTTTGTGGCCTTTCCATCGCATGAACCCCGCCATTGCTTAATATATCTTACTTGGTAAGACTACTTTTACCCATTTCTATAAGTTTTATGTAGGTTATGTTGTATCATGCTCCTGTCGGATGTGTGCTACAAATTCTATTATACAGTTAAAAAAATTTGCTTATGTACCGTCCCATTTACAGTATCTATGTTGTAATCGCCTGACATAATAATCTGTATTATTACCGAGTGTTAGCTTTATTGTACGTGTGCTCGTCCTACCCTCTTGCCAATCTATTTTCCATAAATTATGCCATTTTCTTGACTACCCAGAATTGGTGTACTGGTTGTGGGTGTGAGTGTACGTGTATGTCACTGGAATCTTGTACCCATGTTGATTATGATGTACAACAAGGCTTTCGAATGAGCAAAATCCATTTACATTTGTATCTTCCTGTAATTGATCTTAAAAAATTGTTACCAAAGTTATTTTAGACAAAACGTGCGGGAATGCCCCAATCAGCATCTCGTTCTTATCGTTTCTCCCGTACCAATCCAATGGAGTATACATCCACCGGTGATTCAAGTGTTGTGCGAGCGTGCGTGTGTGGTTACGAGGTTGTCGTTCGTACGTCATGGACAAATGCTAATCCTGGTCGTCGGTTCCGAGGTTGCCCTGGTGACAATGTATGTCTTTGTACGTTTGACGTTTAATTTAATTTGCGCATGTTGTTTCAAGCATAAGTATATCATCTAAACTCGAAAATTATCCTTTGTCTAATAATTGTCGTCTGTGTGCCTAGGGGAGCTATTGTGGTGTTTTCCAGTGGGTCGATCCACCAATATGCCGCAGGGCGAAGGAAATCATTCCTGGGTTATTATCCCGTCTGAATGATCAAGAAAGACAATTAAATGAATACCGGCAAAAGGATTTCAAGAAAGAGGCTCTAGAAGGCAAGCTTATAACATATCGTTTGATGGGGACAGTGGCATCTGTCGTCACCTTTGTGCTGATAATTCTGTATGTCCGCGCTGTAGTATCATGCATGTGACTACTTATGTTGCGTGTTGGACAACTGACGTTTAATTAAGCGAGATGTTCGTACATCTCGTTCTATTTGCTTTTGCCATGTTAACTTTCGATACCATAAGTTACCCGTGCCTCATTTGTTTTTGACTTGCGAAGACGAAATGGAGTATGTTCTCCGAAATATATGTATGTTTATATAGTTTCCATCTGTTTTATATGCTTTATCTTTGTATGAAATCATGTAAGCATATAAGTAGCTTTGGTGTGTTGTGTCATATCTACGATATAAGCCGTAACATTTTATAGAATATTCCATACTGTATTTTTTTCCACACGATAATTCTATCTTCATCCTGTATGTATTCCTGCATATATGGCTGTAGGTTTGGTCATAACTATGTAAATGACTCCAACTTGAATTTTTCATCTACCCACAACCACTGCAATTACGTCGAAAATATACTTTAGTGATTGTATCTGTCATATACACCTATCATACATTTGGACATGTCAATCAATCTTTTCTAACCTTGATGGGAAATATATTAAATACCATAATAAGAACTATTTCATGTAGTAGCATTTATTGTGCTTTCATAATTACGTCCGGTGGTAGTTGGAGAAGCAACTATAAAAACCCTTTCAACTTCACTAATATCAAGTTCTCTTCAATTGCACACTTTGCCTCGCATTGAATCCCCCATTTCGCATTTTATTCCTGAAACACCTAAACCGTCACTATGGCTGGCGATGGTCAGTACTGGCAGCAACAACTCTTCTACTGCTCACACTGGACACCGGAGATTGAAAGTACTTTTGTCGAGTCACTTCTTGAGCACCACCGCAAAGGCACGTTTCATCACGATCGGGTTAACTGTCATGCCGTCCTATGCGCCTGTTTTGACATAAATGCTAAATATGGAGCAACATTTCCTTATTCATATTGCCAACGCAGATTGACCAAGTTGAAGATACGATACAGGGTCTTCCACTGGAGTACGCGATTGGCGGCTGTGGAGTGGGATCCCAAGCAAATGCAGATAAGCGCCGACGATTATGTTTGGGAGCAAATTACAAAGGTATTACAAGCGTATCAATTAACACATTTTTACATAATATATTTTGCCAAGATCATATGTGTGCGCACCTTCATTTTACACAATACCACTTTCCATTGCACGTTATCAGGCAAAGAAAATTGGAAAGGCGTACGTGAGGGCAGTGGAGCCGCACTGGAATGCTTTGCTGATGCTCTTTGGTGATTGCAGCGAAGATGATAACGTTGACGATGAGCAGGATTTCTTCGACCCATCTGGAATCTGCCCTGATGATGGTTGGGTTCATGAAATCCCATTGTCTGTCGAAGAATCTTCTGAGTATGAGTCTGACAGTTACATGGATGCCGACAGCGAATTAGACCCGTCCTGGTGGGCGTTCATCCAAGAATATTACGCCTTCGATACTGATACCGCAAGTGTAAACATGAACATGGGTAATATTCGCCGCCGTCCTACATCTGAGCCTCAAAGTCCAATCCAGCCATCTAGCCATAATTCGAATGCAACTCCAAGTTCTTGTGCATCTAACGAGCCGGAACATGTGGCTAAATCTCCCTCACCTCTGCTTGATAGGTATCTCCTCCGCCGACCACCTAAAAAGCCAAAGTTCTGAAACTGTCCTGGTACCATTCACGGACGGTTGACTTTGAAAAGCAAATTATGGATGCATAACTAAGTATTATGGCCAATGCAAGTACTTCAGTGAGCATAGGGTACGATTATGACTAGACTTTGGCATAACTTAATTCTACCTAATGTAGTTTTTGCGGGGCAGGCATCTTTTGCAATATTTTAGATAACCTGTCAAATATTATATAATTTAGAGAAACAGTGCCTTGAAGGTTGGGGTCTTCTTAAACACAAGGTTGGTTTGTTACTGTTGATGTTTTCACGCTAAATTGTAAACCCTCATCTTATCTATATTATAAAAGCTCTCTTTAAGTTATGTTATAACTTAAAGAGTTTATATTTCGTAAAAATTTGTTATAGAAAGTTCATATGTACGTGTAATACAGAGTCCAATATAGAAGGTGTCAACACTGTGTATTACTTTTTGGGTTCGAGTAATATTGTAACATTTTTAAACATGCATGCAAAAACATATTTTCAAAAATTTTCTAGAAATTTGTAGCAAAGTAATTTGAACCAAACACTTTGTACAGTTTTTAACCTTCTAATTGGCCACGACGTATAATTGCCATATATACTGATTTTGGTTTACGTTGTAATTTTTATTAGCTCCACTTTGTTAATAACTACGAAATCTGTCTCGGTTATTTATTTTGGCTACATGCATGTAAAATATGAGTAAATTTAGAAGCCTACTGCAAAAAAAATAACAAATACAGCACTGTTTTTCAATTTCCTCATTTTTTTTTTGCTTCCACTACTCTTTGTTATATTTATGCATGAAATGTGTAATTATCGTGTACTAGCAAGCATTTTTTGACTGATAATTATTTGAATTGGGAGAAAAATGACACCAAAATATGCCCATATAATGACATGTATAAGATTTCTACCAATTAGGAGGAACCGAATTTTGGATCCAAAATTGCCGGATTTTATTGTCAATCGTGGATTAAAATATGGTTTGTCGTTTCATTAGTTAATTACATCAGTTATGTAAATGAAATTGGAATCAATCAACTTGTACATTTTATTGTATGTCGAATAAAATAAACTCCCGGACATAGTTCATTAGGCCTATGCTTCCTATAAGTGACATTAGAAATTTATATTATTGTTGATGAATGTGCATGGCATTGATTCCATTAGCTAAACCTGGAAGAAATGTCCGACGATTTGTGGCCGGACTTGAAAGCCATTTTTTGCCTAAAAATAACACTTCCGATTTGAAGTGTGTTGTGACATGTAAGATTCGACCATATCTTTGGCCATGGATTGTTGTGCACAGCTAATCCATTTCACAAGCAACCATTTACTTCCCCTTTAAATCAAATGACATGACATGATAATGATGACACCTCTTCATTGCCTAGGGACCGAAAACCCAACAGTCACCTTGTAAGTAAACATTGAATTGGGGTTCCTCCACCTTTAAAGGTCAGTGACCCTTCGTTCCCCCTCCCTCCATCACCATTTTATCTAAAAACCCTAGACACTTTTAGACGTCCCTTATACATTGCTCTTCAATGGCTGCCCCAAACGTACCACCCCTTGCCGGCGGCGGAGATGGTAACAACGAGCCAAATAACCCGCCTTTCGAACCTCCGTTGCCGCAAGCACCATTTTTCTACACGTATCGTTGGTCTCGCGCATGTGACAAGGCATTCATCCGAGGCTTGTACCGGCAGGCCCGCAACGGCCACAGGCAAGTTGGTCGTACCCCCAATATGCATGCACTCTCCTTCGCGAGTCACTTTGTAAACTACGTTGCTGACTGGAACTACAAGTACAAAGTCCTCAAGCATCGCCTTAACCGTCTCCGCCTACGCCACAACACATTCCGTCGTATTTTGGCAACCCCAGGATTCCGTTGGGAACCAGAAGAAAACATCGTCCATGCCTCCATCGACGACTGGCAACGACTCTTCAATGTCTACCGTAACCTTTTTCTAAGTTTTTTTCCCATTCCAATTTTTAATTTTTCATTAACATGTTCGGTACGTAGTAGGAAATTGACTTCGCACGGGCCTATTTTTACCAAGGAGACCCGGATTGGCACGAGCTGTCCACGATCTTCGAGCCAGTCGAAGAAGAAATGGCACCGATGTAGGTATACGACATATCTAGTGGTGATGAATCGGACGATGATGATTCAGACGAGGATGATGCACCCGGCATGGAGGTCAGTGATGAAGACTCCGATGGCAATCGAGGACCCGAAAGTGAATCCAGCGGTGATGAGGAGGGTATGGACGGTAGCAACGACGATGACGGAAGCAGCGATGGTGGAAGCACTGTTTAAGACTCGTAGGAGTGAAATCCGCTGACGTCGGTGGGGCGAGCCGTATTTTGGGAAGGACTATTCTTGTTGGTATTACCTTTTTGGAACAACTTGTGCACGTGCGTATTTTGGTAGTAGATGCTGTTTGCATGTTTTTTGGTAAAGTTTGGACGACGAAAAATTTGTATAGTCTGCTGGTAGGACGAATAGTAGGTAAGTTATGTTTGTTAAGTACTTCGTATGGTTGTTTGTTAAAAATATAACTTCGTTTATGTACTACTGATATTTTATTTACGACCGGTCATCACTAAAATTTTTGGGCTCTTCCGAATTCATACCCAAAATATATTAAAAAAAGAAAGAATTTCGCACAAGTTAAATAAACAAAGTGTGGCATAAAATGTTTTCAAACAATTAGCATTTTTGGAAAAGCTGGGCAGAAATGCATATTTTTATGATTGCGGGCAAATGAGCAGTAACATTATCTATTCAATTGGAAAACTAAAATACGTATATATATGTAGCATAATGTCAGCGCTGTACGCAAGCATTGATAAAACCTGTTTTTTTCAGTATTAATAAAATCGATTGTTCTTACAAATTATAGATACTTTCATTGAGTAAAAAATTATTATAAAATTAATTTGAGATATAATACATTTGTGACATCATAGTTCAGCATTGGACACGTTTATTTTTAGACAATTTTGGTTGGGAATTTTGTGATTTGATTTTAATTTTTTTTATTTTACATCGATTTATGATGTAAAATAAGTAATGATTGATTTACGGAATAACCAAAGTATTTGTTAGAATTTAATAGTTTTGTTGGCCAATGTCCAAAAGCGTAGCAATTATACTACCACTGCTTTTAACAAGCAATTCGACAACAATTATGACTTTAATTATAAAAGTCCATAAAGAGGATACGTATTCCAATTTAAATAGGACTATTTTAGTATGTGGATTTTTCTCAGGTAATGTTAGTTTTTGTTTTACAATATGTAAATCTGTTTATGGTAATGTGTCTTTACTAATGGAGACAACATAGTGATCGATTGTAATAAATATTTATGGAGAAAAAAAAAATATGATATTACCACTCCGTTAAAGCATTAACTCAATTGTAATAGTAGATCATGTCATCAGATCATGCTTGCATATAACATATTCGAAGTTTGGGTTCGAGCATCCAAAAAACACATCACAAAGCCCACAACCATCTACAACCGTTTCACCTAAATAGGGATGCAGACATTACGAACACCATCATATTCTTAAACGTAATCCATGTAAGTCAATCACACCTTACCGCTCAGCATAAGAGCAACCATACGAGCTCTTGCATCATCCGGAAGACTGAAGAAGAGATCCATTTTTTTGGGGTTCTCAACAAGACGATCAGAAATGAAGATCTGCTCGTTCAAGTCGATACCCGGTATGCTGCCTACTGCAGCAAACACCGCAGAGCGTTTCTCAACTTCCTCGTAGTCCATAAAAAGCTTTTTACTGATTTCACTAAGACGTTGGTTGGCAGCGTCACAGAAAGTGTTAACACCATCTGTCAAACCATCATCGGTGTGGGTATTAATTTTCTTACGCTTTTTGCCAGAGCTTGTTGGTTTTTTTTGGCTCACAGTTGAAGTGACATTACGATCCACGTTTTCATGAATATCCCCAAAAGTACCACTGTCGTTTCCGACATACCCAACACCGGGACACCATTCAACAGTGGGGACGTAATAGCCATGCATTTCGGCATCAGCCACTGTGTCTGCCTCATTCCCTTTCGGATGCGCCTCAACAATCACCTTTCCAATGGCTCTATCTTTACCGAAAATTTCCCGCCAAGCGGGAAAATAGGGCCAGGACTTGTATCGCATAACCCTTGCACTTGCATCAATCTGTTAGAATTTAGTGACCGAGTATAAAACATACGGCCAAAATAAATTTGAAGTTAAACATGCACGACAAAGGCTAGAATTTTTGCGAAAGTACCTTGCAGTACTCATCCCAAACATCTTGACTGTCAACTGTTATCATGCTCCTGCTATCATCCCATCCAAAACCACTCTTGCCCATCATACACATCAGTGTTCCATAATGTTTTTTCCACACATGTATCTTTGAGTTGATATGTGGCTCGGCTCTGATATCAGTGTTAGGTAGCTGTTTGCACATAATTGCCTCCAGTTGGTTTAAATACCCAGCACGGAACCCATTCTCACACTTCCACCTCGTAGTAACAATAGTACGCAATGCGTTGACAAGAACTTCTTTCTCCCTCTGTGTCCACGTTCTACGAGTGCTGCCCTTGTCGGCCTTGGCCCGACAACCACGTGGTTTGCTAGTCCCTTCCTCATCGAACAGGTTCATCTACAGTGTGAAAAAGAAGATAGAATCATCAGCAAAATGTGGAGAACCAAGTTATTATTTTTGAAATGTTCTCGCTTAAAAAACGGGCATAAGGCACACAAACATCCCATAACAGATAAACAATAGGCTAACAGTCAGTGCTTTACACATAAATTAAACGTACATAAAAAGGATACAAGTAATTGTCAGAGTCGAACATGAGTCACTATTATCAAAACGATGACATATGTATATTATAAAAGAGATTTAAGCCTATATAGAAACGATGTCACTCTAAAAGTCAATGGCGATGTGTCCATTCTGTATACATATCGGTTGCTAAGGCATCACGCCAAGCTGTCCATTGTGGAGTCGCATCTAGAGTGGAAACGACTTCTATTCCGTGGTCAACTGGCATTTCAGCTTCATCGGGTAATTCACCTTCAAGTGGGTCGTCAGGCATCTCCATGCGCACAAAGTTATGTAGCAAACAACAAGCCACAATAATTTGGTTTTGGACTCGGATAGGATAGTAAGATGGACTTCGAAGTATGCCCCAACGTGTTTTCAACAGCCCAAACGTTCGTTCTATCACAGGCTGAAGCATGTCTCAGGTTAAACAGCTCACGTGGACGTTGGGGACCTCCGTTGCCACGATCCCATTCTTTCAAGTGATACCTAACACCCCGGTATGGTGTAAGGAACCCTTCCACATTTCTGTATCCATTATCGCATAAGTAGTAATTCCCTACAACATTGAAAAATATTTTAGCAATATAATTCAATTAATGGGAATACATGTAATGTGCATATCATCAAATTTCACATGAAAATTCGACATCGGTTTATGACAATTACCCGTTGGGACTTTAATGCCCGCAGACCGATGTACAGCATCACGCAGTACACGACCATCGACGGCACTTCCTTCCCAACCACTCAAGACATATGTGAACATGCCTTCAATATTGCACAGCCCCAGAACGTTGGTGGAGATCAGTCCCTTTCTATTCCGGTAACGTCCCTTGTCAGAATCAGGGACACGGACCTCTATATGTGTTCCATCAAGAGCTCCCAAACAACCCTATAAATATCACAGAATATAAAATTGCAAATATTGCACCATTCAGTATTAGTGATTGGAATATGTAAAATTAGTAATTGGTATAACATAATGGAGTAGTAAGCATCACCTTAAACCACCGCCAACGTGAATCTTGGCATTCATCATCAACTGGGTGGGGACGTGCCAACAAAATCGAGCTTAACCGCAGCACGACTTTCAAAACCGAATGAAAATGCTTACTTATGGTTCGCCCAGAACGTATAAAATCATGCTTCATTACACAATTTTTCTTATCATGGGCAATCACACTCAGGAATATGGCTACTTGCTCAATAACGGATACATGTCTGGTACCTCGCAATCCACCCGCGGTTTCCAACATTTGACAAAGACGGCCAAATGCATTTCGGGACATTCGCAAATTGTCAATACATTTTACATCACTAATATCGATGATTTGGCTAAGGTGTTTCACTTGATCGGGTATCCTATTATACATTTTATATCGACGTGTACCAATGGTAATGCAAGACCGACGGCGAGATTGCCGACGACGGTGAAGAGCAACAAATAAATACAAAGCAAATACAATTTCAATCACAATTAGTTGTAGGGAGATGAAAATCTTTAAACGGCGAGCCCTATTCATCCTATACACAACAAATTAGAAATATTAATTAATTTATATTGCAATGGAGCTAAGTGAGTTACACTGTAAATGAAATGCAATAACCAATCAGAAAGATGGGTACATATATGAAAGGGTTATTTGTGGCCGTCAATCAAATTAAAATAAAAAATGAGATGCAAACTATGTACTAATCCCCTAAAGTTTTGTTGGTGTATAGCTATTTTATATTAAAAATTGTACCGGTTAAGAGTTCGAATAAACCCATCAATAAATTAAATCACGTGGGAAGAATTAAATGTAATTTAAATAGTAACACAAAACATATGTTGGCATGAACAACATGGCTCGTTCACGGCACGGCAAAAAATTTTGATGCAGTCGTAGAGTCCACAAAAAGATGAAGAGCTATATTTGCCGAGGATAGGAAATAGCGGCAAAATATACAACAATGTATATTGTTTTTTCGGAATCAACAAGCCGGACCATAAGAAGCCATTAAAGTGGTTGCTTAACTTATGAAATAACAAACCTTCCACAAAATTCCAATGTGCAAACTTGAAGCTCCGGACGACGCTACGGTGCGATGATCTCCTATCGTGAACCGTGACCCCAGTATCGCATCCACAAATCTAAAAACAAAAACATACTAGATATTAGCAGTCACATACAAAAAAAAATGTGAGGTAATGCACAAGTAGTACCCCCTGCAACTTGCTTACCTCCGTGAGTTAAGATTGTTGGATGGAAAATAGAGCCTCAAACACGGTAGAAATCCACTATTTTGTGGAATGTAAAAGCTGGTAAATGCTTCGGAAATGGTGGCCAAAAAATTGAAATGGCACATCTTTTCAAGTAATGCATGTCAGCCCATCAAATCATACAGGTGGTTTGGTGAGAAAATTAATTACAACTACAGGGACAAAATAGACTAAAAGACCAAAAATATGGGGCTACAAATGGAAAACCAAAACCCAATCACACCTGGTGGGCCACCCGGATTTTATAATACCAGCACCCAAATAAGGATCCAAATCATCTATTAGTCCGTATATGTGCCGGGCCAAACCACATAATCACGGGCTGCGCCAAGAAAAAGTAAACGAAGGCTTGCACAGGATTGCGAATGATGTCCTGCGATTATCCTTCGAAGTAAAGACGCCCTTAGAGAAGAAAGGAGGAACAGGAAATCGCAACCCAACTTCTAGCTGAGCCATGTAAAACTAGCGAAGCTCTCAGGTGACGAGTGATGACGCTCAACAGAAGTAGGGACCTGAATCAAGAATTCATGAGGTATTCCGAACCCAAACCTAATCTCACGCATGTACTATGAATCAAGAAATCATGAGGTATGTCAAAAATCTGGTACACATCAATATATATTAGTTGTATGTAGCACTTTGATGCATATGCATAAAAAATTTAAGAAATATAGATAATTAAATATTATTTGTTAATTTTTTTTTGTTATAGAAAAAATGATAATATAAAAATAATTATGATAAAAGATAAATAATTTTAAAAGAGAATATTTAGAGTAGGAGAAAGAGGAAAAAAATAACTAAAAATAAATAACTATTTAAAATTTTCCTTTATCATTTGTAGACAGTGAGGAAAATTTGAAAGTTAGTGGGTGGAAAAAAAAGAAAAAGACACCACAAGGGTACTTTTCCTTAATATATAATCAATAATTTGTGGCACACCCTATGCGTGTGTGCATCTTCTATATATAACATTGAAAATAAAATACTTATAAAGTTTTATTATTTAATAAAGTGTATACAAAATAATAAATTAATATTAATTTATAAAAAAATTATGATAAAAAATATAATAAAAATTTTAAAAAATTATCAAAAGATAATGAAGGAGCTGGAAGTGAGTTAAAAAATTTAAAAAATAAATTAAAAAAAACTGACAAAAAGAAAGGAGAGACACCAAAGATATATTATCTTTTAATATAGAGTTAAATTCATTTTCACTCATGTGATATTGAAAAGTATAAAAAAACCCCCTATAAAATTTAAATATAAAAATCCACCCTTATGTTATGAATAATGACTCATACAACTCCCTGATCAACTTGGACTCGAGGGATTTTTTGAATATTTTTTCATATCACAAGAGGTGTAATTAATATTTTATTTTCTCAGAAAATTTGTTGAATATTCCTAATATAATAGGGGATTTCTTGAAATTTTTTTAATATATAGTATATAGTATAATATAATATAATATATATAATATAATATAATATAATATAATATAATATAATATAATATATAGTATAGTATAGATATTGCTTTCATAAAATCTTTTTACACAACCAAAAGTGCCCTAAATTTTAGGGCAATTGTACCTCCAATTCTTCATATTTTTACCCCAAAATTTAGCAAAGAGACCCCACTCCGAAATATTCAATGATGAAAGAAAGAAAAACGCGGAAAGGAAGAAAAATAGGAAAATAGGGATAAATGCATTTTTGATCCTCAAACATAGCCACTTATGCGATTTTAGTCCTCAAATATTTTATGATTGCAATTTTAGTCCTCAAAGTTTAATTTTTTGAGCATTTTTCGTCCTTCTGTTAAGTTTGTTGTCAAATTTAACGGAGGAGAAAAGAATTGGCCGAAAGGGATGGAGAATTAGGGTTCTTCTCTCAAAATTTTTCCCACACCAACTCTCTCTCTCACACCCTCTTTTTTGTCACTCTCGACGGCGGGAGGCTGGGGGAGGGGAAGGGGGCCCTACTGGAGGAGGGAGGGGGCAAGGGAAAGGGCGACGGGGGGAGAGGGGAGGGGAGGGGGGCGACGGCGAGAGGTGGGGAGGGAAGGGGGCGACGGGAAAGGGGAGGGAGGGGCGACGGCGGAGGAGGGAGAGGAAAGGGAAAGGGCGACGGGGTAGGAGGGGAGGGAGGGGAGGGGGCGGCGGCGGCGGTCTGTGAGGGAGGGGATGAGCACCGCCGGCACCGGTGACGGAGGGAGGGGTAAGGGCTATACATACATTATATATAACATATATTATCTACTATATATATTAAATATTACATATAATTCAAATACATATTTGAAAGTTTTGTATATAGATTATATGTGGAAATTACATCTGGATCGTTGATTTTTGATAAAATATCAATCGTTATTTTAAATAAAATTTTATATAAATCGTAGATATTTACATATTTAATATAAACTGTTGATTTGTGTTCGATAAAATTCAATAATCGTAAAAAAAGATACAAAAAATATAATTTTTTAAGTTACACATTACAAATATTCTCTACATAAAACAGGTCATTTATAATTTTTTGTTAAGATTATTAAAAAATTGTTGCTTAAATTTATTTTTTTTGATTTATATTCTTTTGAAATTTGAAAAACACCACAAAATGAGAAGAAAATAGCATTTTTTTCATTTTAAAAAGGATTTCCGTTAATTTTAACGGAAGCGTTAACGGAAGGATTAAAAATGCCAAAAAATTTAAAGTTTGAGGACCAAAACTGCAACCTCAAATTGTTTGAGGACTAAAACTGCATAAGTAACAATGTTTGGGGACCAAAATCACAATTAACCCTAGGAAAATACAACAAAAAAAAACTCAGAAATCCGAGCGCACGAACTTATTACCGTGCGGTTTCTCTCTCTAACGTGCTTGTACTTTCTCTCTCTGCCTCCTTTTCCCTTCTGTCTTGGCTGTCTCTCTCTTCGATCCCGCTGGATCGATGAATGCAGGTGCGTTTGTGGGCTTCTCTCGTAGTTCGCGTGATTGAATTGTACTGGGAGTTGTATAATTTGTTGAATTTTGGAGGAAATGGGGGATTTTGGGATAAACCCTAATTTTGGACTTTGCTCAATTAGGGTTTTTGAGTGTTCGGATGAAGCCTCGAAGTGCTTTAACATGCGAGTTGCGTTTTGGTTTGCTCTTCAGTGCTAGTTTTATTTGCTTAATTTGGTGAATTTTCCTGTTAATTTTCGTTCCGCTTGTGTGTAGAGTTTGGTAATGCTTTTAATGTGCTCTGTTTTCTGAACAGTTTTGTGTTTTTCTCGGATGAATGGGATTGGGTTTCTGGTTAATTTTCAGCTTCAGTTTTGTTTTTTAATCTCTAGAAATGAAATTCTGAGGAGCGTGGTCCGCACTTGGAGTGAGTTGACGGTTTTTCATATGTTGAATTCTGTTTCTGGTCGCTTATTTGTAAATGCAGGGGACACTTTTCAGTGGTAGGACATAGATTGTGTATTATTTATAGAAATATTTTGGTTAATCATGCAAATATTTACGAACCTTGGTTGTATGAGTGCTGTTGACTGTAAAATGTTTCAGGTGGAAACACGAGTATTCCATACTTATTTGTGAGTAATTGTGCAAGTCCTCAAATAAC
The DNA here is from genome assembly GCA_034509725.1 of Sesamum angolense. Taxonomy (NCBI): domain Eukaryota; kingdom Viridiplantae; phylum Streptophyta; class Magnoliopsida; order Lamiales; family Pedaliaceae; genus Sesamum; species Sesamum angolense. The sequence continues at coordinate 22,278 of JACGWL010000673.1, forward strand.
ATTCCTTGTGAAATTGCATAGAGTTGCTCGACTAATATGTTGTGAGGTGATTTGATGTTGTTGATGCTCTTGATGACTTGCTATTACTAGGTGTTTCCAGTTTGTAGCTGTCAAGGTCGCTGACAAACTTTTGAAGGGAAAGGGCCATATAGATATGAGATTTTCACCCTTATAATGGATGGAAACACGAGGTTTGAGTTGACATCAGCTAGTCCTGACTCAAATTTTACAGGGAACTACCAAAATGGGCAGAGGGGATACTCTGCTCAGGCTTTGGGTAGGTCTTCAAGTTTCAGAGAGGGTTCAGAGAGTAGGAATCTTGCTTCTGCAAAGCTAAATTCTAGGGGGAGTGCTACCTCATCTGGAGATGTTCCCTCATTATCTCAATGCCTGATGTTGGAGCCAATTGGTATGGGTGATCCAAAATATCTACGATCTGGTGACTTTAGGAGGGTTTTGGGTTTTTCTGTTCGGAGCAATTCTGAAGAAAGGAATTCACCTCCAGTGGCTGTTGAGGAACTTAAACGATTGAGAGCAAGTGTTGCAGATACTTGTGTTAAAGCCAGGTAAGTTGTACCTCGAAATAGTTACTCTTTTTGGAAATATTCCTGATGATAGGATCTGATGAAGATCCTAATATTCTGGGCCATTTATTCGAAAGGACAAATATTTTATTTTATGTTGCACATTCCTGGGAGTAGAATAATTTGTTGAGATTTATGCTAACTTGACCACTATTAACCTTTGATGCTAAGTATGATTTGAATCTAAGTCACCTTCATTATATACTGTGATTTAGTCACTTTCTTTTTATATATTGTGAAACATATTCTTCTTTTGACTAGCGGTAGAGCAAAAAAGTTGGATGAGCATTTAAACAAGTTAAACAAGTATTTTGAAGCCATGCCTTCTAGGAAGCAGCAGCAGCGGAATGAGCTGTTGATGAATGAGCGATCTAGTGGTTCAACCTTGAAGATTGGATCTCAGATACATCGAAACCCTTCCGAACTAGGAGGTCAGAAATTTGAAGATCGGCCTAAGAATCCTGGTTTGAATAAGCGGTTGCGTACATCTGTGGCAGAAACTCGGGTTTGTATAAATAGAATTCTTTTTTTAACATTTCCTGATTGGCTAATTTTCAATATGTTTCTGCCTACTTGACAATAGAAGATTTGCTGCAAATATGTTCGAGTATGACATCTGTTCTTTGTAGTTTTTACCTAATGCTGCTAAATTCTGTTTCATTGCGGCACAGCTTTGTCAATAGGGGTCTGGATGGTGTTAGACAAGAATGTTGATTCTGTATTTAAGTGCCATAAGACACGTCAAACTCTCAATTTCATTGTGTCTTTTAATACGTGAAAGCTATAAGTGTAGACAATTAGGGAAATATTGTTAATGCTCTATCACCACGTTAACAGTCACTTCATGTGAGAAATCAAATAGATATCTTACAATTCTTTGCATGCTGTAAAAACTAGTTCCAATTGGATATGCTTCTGCCTTTTTAATTGCATTCTTGTTAGTTCAGTTTCATTACTAATTATCTGGGAAGGATTTTTCCCTATTTTGTTTTCTTATGTCCAAAAATAATTTTTTTTTTCCAACTTTCAGGCAGAATGCAGGAATAATGGTGTCCTGCGGCAGCCTTTGATGGCGACAAAAGAAAGAGACATGCTTAAAGATACTAATGCAGATTCTGATATGGTGGAGGAAAAAAAAAGGAGGCTACCTGCTGGTGGAGAAGGCTGGGACAAGAAAATGAAAAGGAAACGTTCTGTTGGTGCTGTATTTTCAAGATCTGTTGACAATGATGGGGAAGTGAAACGAGCTATGCATCATAAGCTTACCATTGAATCTAGCTTGCAATCGAGTGATTCCATCCATGGTTTCAGGTGAGTAAGTTCATTGTAGAAACCGAACTGTATTTTTTGCTGTAACTGTGCTGGCTGGTTTCTTTTCATTCTTTTTGCATGACGTTGGTGTATTATCATTAGTGACATGATTGTAGATTGTAACTGATTTCCCGGGTTCTAAAAATGGAGCTGATCTTTAGAACCCATGCATCCATTCTGGTGGCATCCTTGCCTTGCCTTGCCTCGTGAGTGGAGCTGGTTGTATGGAAAATTATGATGCTTCTTTTAGATATCTTCTTTGGTTGTTTGGAGAATAATTATCTGGAACACTTCGAAACAATCATAGACAAAGTGGTTTAATTCTGACTTCTTTCCAGATCTAACAGCAGCATAGAGCTTAATATATTTATAGAGGTGCACTACCTATCGACTATGTAGGAGTCTGAAGAATCTACTGTAGGAAAGTACAAATTGTTCAATGCTTGGTATTAAATTCTTAATAAGCTTAATTTAATTTTTAGCCTATCTAGCAAAAACTGATTTGATTGTACCCAATCTCAGGAGCAAGCATTGGTTGCAGTAATATAGCTTTGAGTTTCAACATAAGTTATCACTCCTTAGCTTATTCAGTTGAGTTTAAGTGAACTTGAAAATCTATAGGATGGTAGAAGAAGCTTGGTTTGTCTAAGTATACTGAACAAGCTTAAGTGAGATCTTGAGTTGAATTTCAAGTAGTTTGGTTAGTTTTAAATGCCAATGTTTTGTGCATGGTTTGCTCAACTTCCTGAGAACAACCTGCCTGGAGGCCATTTTAGTTTGTAAAAATATTTTTAAACTTCCTTGCATTAAAGATACCTTTTGCTACACCAAAGTTGAGGACCCAACATTTCATAATTGAGGTGCTGCGCTCGAAACCTGTTGGCAGCGTGTGTGAGTGGGTGCGTACGTCGGTTAAAAAAAGAAAAAAAAACTAAGAGAGATACCTTTTGGAAACTTTTGCAGTGTGCATTTGGTCATCCTTTCTGCTGTGCATGCAATTTCCACAATGCTATCTTTATTTGAAGATGGACCAGTTTTGGTTCATAATTTTCACCTATGATGACAGCTTGAATCTATTGAGTGGGTGAGAAGTTCTTTAATCTTGAAACTATTAGGTTGTTTTAGTTTTCTTATATAAAAACTAATCTAGGAATCAAAGAAATGAATTGTTCACTCATAACAGAAGGTGTTCTAAATTGGTTTGCTTAAGTTGATTAATCAAGCTTAAAAATCTTTAGGTCATGGCTCTTGGATCTAATTTCTTCTAGTTTGGTTAATTTTAAGTGCTAGTTTTTGGTGCATGATTTACCTCAACTTCTTATGGAGAAACTTCCGTTGGAGATTATTTAAGTTTTGTGTAACAATTTTTGGATCCTTAGTATATATTTGTAATGGCTGCAGGGAAAATGAATCTTCCTGCTGAGTTTGTTTCGGTTCTTTCAGTCTAAACTCTTAAATTTATGTATATTTGCATGCTTGCTGTTTCGGAAACTGATTTTCTTCTCTAGATTAAGAAGCTACTCTCTGCATTGCACTAGAGTTGTGTCCAATCTTGATGAGTGAAAGCTATCTTTATCTATACCTAGCATAGTTGTTAATTGCGCGCAGTGGCGTGCGCCATTTGTAAAAAATGGCGCTGAGGATGTTTTGGCGACTCCATGGCGCGCCATTGTGCGGCATATTTCATGGCACAGAGGCGCTCCATGGCGCGCCTTTGTTAAGCCCCAGCCCTTTTGGGCTGGGGCTTCAAGAAATCTGGGTGAAGCCGTGTTTCAGAGGGCTGGGGCTTCTAGAAATCTGGGTGAAGCCCAGTTTTTCTGAAACACGGGGCTTCGCCCAGTGTAAATAAAAAGCCCAGCCTTTATTTAACTTGATCTATAAATAAATAAAAATAAAAAATCAAAATATGTTTAAAAAACTTAAAGTAGAATCAGTGTAATTAGGGTTTTTTAGCTAAGAAGAACAGCAACAACGACGTGAAGAAGAGAGAACTCAGCAGCGGCGTAGCTCACCAGTCAACTTAGTTTTAATTTTATAATGGTTTTGTAGGATTGTTCAATTATTTTGCATGTTTTGAACTCTTTAGTTTTTACTAAGACTTATTATTTTGCAAATTTCTTTTATGTTACGATGATTAAAATTATTTCTAGTGTTTATATTTACTTATTTGTGCATTATTAATGTTTTAATATGTATTAATGTATGCAATATATAATTTAGTTCTGTACATGGTGCTCCGTATGATAAAAATGCACGCGCTGCGCTGTGCGCCATGGCTCCAGGGGATCCTTGCGCCATGGCGCGCCATGCGCTATTAACAACTATGATACCTAGTCTACTTGTAGTTTCATCTAATTGGGTTTGTATTCGTTTGACCACAAATTGATTTATTTGGATAATTTTTTCGGGCCAACCTTGGTGTTATCCAGCCAATACGGTATTCCTGACTTGAGGCATAATTTTGTTCCAAAGAACGCTGTTGGATTGATTGTTTGATTTATGTCAGAAGGGTTTGGTTTTTACTCTTGAAAACTTTTTCACACAGATCAGGAGCTTCTGGTGCTGGGAACAAATTAGATCCTATGCCATCTCCTGCTGGTTCTACTGCTCGTGTAACCTTCAAAAATGAACAAGAAAAATCAATGCTCTCAAGAGATCTTTCTGGCGGACCAATTAAGGAGCGAGCCTTGGGAAAAGTAAATGTGAAGTATGTACCTCTGATTCCGTCATGAGTCTAGCATTTGCTAGTGACCATTCTAGCAACTTGTCCCTTCTGCTGTTGACTGTTTCATAAGCAGCTTTCTCTTCCCTTTTTTTTTTTAAAAAAAATAAAATAAATGCTTTTACCTAAATTGGATTTTTCTGTGGTGATGCTTGTTCTGGGTCATTCTTTAGATTGAACAATCGGGAAGACAACCATGCCATGTGCTCTAGTCCAATACTGAAAGGGAAGGCCTCAAGGGCACCACGAAGTGGCTCTACATCTTCAGCTAATTCAGCTGCTAATGCTTCTCGTGTGTCTGGAACTTTGGAGAGCTGGGAACAGCCCCAAGGTGTAAACAAGAACTCTTCAGTTGCTGTGTCTAACAATCGCAAGCGAGCCATGCCTGCAGGATCATCCTCCCCACCAATTACTCAGTGGGTGGGTCAGAGGCCACAGAAGATCTCTCGAACAAGGAGGACAAATCTTATTCCTGTATCAAACCATGATGAAGGACAGACGCCATCCGAAGGATACTCTCCTCCAGATTTTGGTCCTCGGGTAGGCATTGGTGGGGTCAATACTTCTCTTCTCTCCAAAAGTGCACCCAATGGAAACCAAAATTTTAAAGTAAAACCTGAAAATGTTCCATCCCCTGTGAGATTTTCTGAAAGTGAAGAATCTGGTGCGGGTGATAGTAGAATAAATGATAAAGGCTTGGGCAGCAGCGATATGGACGAAAGGACTGCTAATGCTGGTCAAAGTGTTGGGCCGTCTGCAATTCCTATAAAGAAGAATAAAATTATGGTCAAAGAAGAAATTAGTGATGGTGTGAGAAGACAAGGACGAACTGGAAGGGTCTCACCATTTTCTAGGACTAGCATTTCACCAACAAGAGAAAAATTGGATAATGTGGTGCCAACCAAGCCTCTACGAAATGCGAGGTCTGGCTCTGACAAGAGTGGAAGGTACTGGATAATTCTGGTTGCGAATGAAAGTGACTGATATTTTCATGTTCCTATGTTTCACCTTTTCACTCATGAAGTATAACTGTTGCAGCAAGTCTGGCCGCCCCCTGAAGAAGCTATCAGATCGCAAAGGCTTTTCTCGTCTTGGCCATGTGGCAAATGGGGGTTCCCCTGATTGTAGTGGTAAACCTTTAAATGGTGCATTATAGTTTTTGGACATAGCTTTTCTCAGTTTCTTGCCCTCTGTGCTATCAATGGCAATGCAATATTAGAATATTATTCATATTGGTGTTTTGACAATTCTCTTTGGATTGGTAGTGACGTAATTCTGTTGGTCTGCTGTAAGTCTTTGCACTTTTCAGTTGTCCATTTTGTGATGATCTGACTGTGGATCTGCTACTAATTGCATATGTAGGTCTGACCTCTTTTTTGGGTGTTATCAATAGGCCTTTTCCATTTGCTGATTTTGTCGGATTGTGTTACCCTTGAATAAGTTTAAATCCGCATTCCGTATTCTTGTCTTTTATTTCCCAGTTACCAAGGTGATATAGTTGATAGAAATTGTGGGAAACTTGCTTTGTTGACTTAATTAAACTTTTGTATGAATTGCTGTTATACCATGTTGGATTCTGATCACTTCTGCTTTGGCCAGCGTGAACTATGTTTATCTTAGCAGAAGAAAAAGAAAAAGAACCTCAATACCTATTTGTATTTCTTAAATTTTGTAGTCATTAAACCACACTGGTTTTTACCCGCCAAAAAAGAAAAAAAAACCCCACACTGATTAATTACTTTTCAGGGGAATCAGAAGATGACCGGGAAGAGCTTTTGGCAGCCGCTAATCTTGCTTGTAGTTCTAGCCGTACGCATCTGGAATCAATCTTTTGGTTACTTTCTCAGATATTGTCTCCCTATAACTCACTGAATCTTTTATCTGATGCAGTTGATGCATGTTCGAGCACATTCTGGAAGACAATTGAGGCCTTATTTGCTTCTGTTGGCGTAGATGACAAATCGTACTTATCACAACAGGTTATTATTTCATTGGTTATGGTTAGTAGATTATCCAATTTTTGTAGTCAGTTTATTCTTAATAATTTCCTTTTTCTTTTGAATCAGTTGAAATTGGCTGAAGAATCGTGTGCCAGTTTGTTCGAGAACTGTAGCAATGGCAATTCTATTCAAGCGAAATTGGTATGTAGTTTGCATTCTATCGTTTTATCTTGCACATGGACCACTCTTCCAGCACCACTTTTTGGGTCCTGAAGTTATTCTGGATACGCTTTTTGTCTTTTGAATATTTTAAATTCAAATTCATTGGGTGAACAATTTCATTGGCATTAATTAGTCTCTAATGATCTGCTACATCTCATATTAAAAGCTTGCTTATCTTTTACCAGGATAACTATTGCCTTGAAGAAATGACAGCATCTGACTCTATTTCTTGTCGAAGAAATAGATGCATGAAAAATGAAAATGAATTGAAGTCTTCTTTGGATAAAGTGGAGTTTGTTGAGCAAATGCAGAATTCTTCTCTATATGGATGCTCTGATACAGAGAAAGGATTCAACATAGTTACACCACTCTATCAAAGGGTACTATCTGCTCTCATTGTGGAAGATGAAATTGAAGAATGTGAAGAAACTGGATTTGGAAGGCGAAGGAGTTCGGTTAACGACTCATGCCTCCTCATTGGTAATGACAGTAAACCTATGGACAGGCTAGACTCCTCTGAGCCAGTGTTTGGTGTTCAAACTTGGAAAAATGGTAATGCACATAAAATTTTCCTTGTAATGGAATAGAGACATCCCTAGGAGTCCTGGTGTCCCAGATCGTATATGTAATGGTGAGCTGATGCAAAGGGATGGCGGATATGTACACTCAGAGGTTGAAGTCTTAGTTACACTTTCCAGATGTGATTATGCTCCACAAAGTCTACACAGAAATAATGGTGGCATTCCTAACTTTGATTTTCAATATGAGCAGATGTGTCTTGAACAAAAACTTGTACTAGAACTACAGAGCATTGGCCTCTTCTTGGAAACCGTGGTAAGTTTCAGATTGTGGAGATTGCGACCTAAGTATATTGTTTTGCCATAAGTTCCAGCTGCCCTATGCCTACTTGTATAGAACTAGTTTGTTATTTTCTGAATGACTTTCCCTACATATTGACCACAGCAGCTTTTGTACAAATATTATATTTTCAATTATCTTTTCCTAGTCATGTAAGTTTCAATCCTGGTACTTCATTCTTAGTTTCTTTAATACAGCCTGCATTGGATGACAAAGAAGATGAGGTGATCAACCAGGAACTTGCTCAGCTAGAGAGGGAACTTCTTGAACAGGTCATCATCAATTTGCATCATGCCATTCTGATAACTACTTTTTTCTTTTGATTTATTTTTGAAGATTTTTGTTGCTCCACCAACAATCCTCTCTCTCTTGTAAATATTCTGCAATATTTTATGATCTTCATATATTCATTTCGTGTCTATGTTAAAACCTCTAGATTGTGAAGAAGAAGACACGCCTGGATAAAGTACACACAGCTATTCAAGAAGGAAAGGATATTGGAAGGTACAATTACTTAAATTACTGGACATTGTCCATGACCATTCAAATTTTATGTGACCACATGTTGTGACAAATATAATTTAATTGTGCCTCAGGGACCCTGAGCAGGTTGCAATGGACAAACTTCTTGAGTTGGCATACAAGAAACTTTTGGTTAGTATTAAGCATTTTGGATCACTCTTTTACAGAACTTCAGCACCCCTGAAAGTGTGCATTCATGTGAATTAATTTTTGTTGGCTGTGTCCATCAATTTTATGATGCTTATAGAAGGCCGGATAAAGAAGTTACTGAATACCTGCTAATACAGTGAGGAATATCACTAGAATTTAATTATGACAAATTTGTCTGTCTATAGAAATTTGTAATTGATATTAGCATATCAAATTCAAGTATTATCTTAACAAAAAAATTTGGGCTCAAAGCTGGTTAAATTTTGTACAATAAAATCTAACAGGGGGTAATTTTTAGTGAAAATGGAGGTTATAAACAAAATGCATTACAGTTAGGCTGAGTTGAGCTCCCTGTAAGTTGGAATTAGGTAGACCTTTCTTACTCGTTGCCGTTCTTCGTTTCAGTCCTCTTCTTCACCTTTTACTTTAAAACTGTACCATGAATCTAGAGAAGGCTGATACAAGAAAAGCTAATCCTAGATGTGGCCTGGCCTAATGGCTCTTGCAAGTATGGCAAGGAGTGGCTTCCAAACCCCAGGATGTAAGCACGGAAAACATTTATGACATGTCACATGCCTCTTCCATTGGTTGTAAATGGTGGGACTGAGTGAAAGATGCTATCGAGCCCCCCCCGGCCAACAAACACACACACTTGGATGAAGAAACGGTGGAGATGGAGGGAAGAACAGTTATTAGATTAGGTCGCATAGGGAGGGTTTCATAGATCTCTTTACTTTTTACTATATTGCGCATACCTAAATTTATGGGCACGTATGCATATGAACCCAAAACTTGGGCTTGTCATTGTCAATCTAAAAGGGCTGTAGAGTCGCACTATGAAATAGTTATAGACTATATTCCTCCTTTTGGAATTATTAAAACTTACTCCAAGTTTATAGAGTTTACATGACACCCTCTAGGGTTTTCGACAAAAATGATGATTTTATCCAAACATTAAATTAATTCTCTGAAAATTTGTCAGATTCGGGGGAAGTTTTTGTAATGAAATAAAATGTGCAAGGGTCCAATCATAAGGTGGTATTATTTGTATTATGTACTTGTTGGATGACACATTTAGGCTTATGATTATTTCGTATTTTCATGTGTTAAAACAATCAATGCATTCATCTAATTGAATCACATACTGAATTTTTGTATTGCGGTGAAATTAGACTAAATTAATGTTATTAACACTATCTTGAAATAGTAGCTCTTTAAATATTTTTCGAATGTATAATGATTTTCTTAGAATCATGTACTTAAGCCTCATTTCTTTAACCAGTGAGTGTTCTCTTTTGTTGATGTAATAGTTTAACTCAATTGTTGTAAATGTTATCCAGATTTAAGCTATAATCTAACATATAGAATACGTAGACATAAAGTGAACAACATTTACAGTTTTGTAAAGAACCTTGCTAACGTAGTTTTAGAAAACAACGGTAATATCCCAACGTAAACAAAATCTTACAGTTACCTCCCTTCTAGGATTAGATAGAGAAAAATTATACCTTGTAATTCTCAAAATTAGAGATGAGGCATCTACACGTTATAAAGTCGAAAGGGCTTAGCATGGAAATATTGTAAATTTGAAGAGGAGTTTTTGTTAATTTTAGGAGTAGATTCTGTAACTCACGAGGTGGTTGTTATAGTTGACCATCTTTATTTTTATTTTTTCATTTTTAATTATGGTACTAGTGTTCTTGGGGTTTCTAGTGGTGGAACATAGATGTGATGTTTTTGTAGTTTGGGAAAGGGAAGAGGTATAGTATGTAATTATACTAGTCCCAAGAGGTCATTGTAATTAACCCTTTATTTTATTTTAAAGATGGGAGAGGTGTTCTAATAGATTCTATAGGGTGCTCCGCCTCTTAATTTTAGAAATTTTGATGCTCTCCTGTTCACGTTCCCACGACTCCATGCACCCACCCCCCACCCATACCCCACTTCATGCAACTTCAGTTATGGCATGTCTTTGGGTGGGTTCGGGTGATGACACCTGGTTTAGCCCTTGTCTGCCTAATGGCAACTTATGCTTGGAAATGGGCTCCAGTATGTTTCTGTCACCCGGAAGTTTTGTCAAAACATGAGTTCTCATCTATGTATTTTCAACTTTTGGTTCCAGTCTATCGTTGGACTTGCTGCACCAATTCTTATTCTTGAATGTTAATTTCAAAGCTATCTTCAGATCTCAGTCGTACAATGTTTTGGAATGATTGACAGGCAACTAGAGGAAGCATTGCATCTAAACTTGGGATTCCCAAGGTGTCGAAACAAGTTGCTTTAGCTTTTGCCAAAAGGACACTTGCAAGATGTCGTAAGTTTGAAGAGTCAGGAGCAATTTGTTTTTCTGAGCCTGCATTCCGGGAGATTGTTTATGCGGCACCTCCTCGGTTTGCTGAAAAGCTACTTTCTGGTGTTAACCTGCCAGTCTGTAATGGTAAGCACTGGAATCTGTAAAATCAAGCCGCCATTTGATGATATTTGTATCAGCGCAGTTTCAGCAGTTATAATATGCTATGGGTTCTGTTTGAATATGAAACCATATTATTTTATTATTCATTTTTAACCTCCTAGAAGCAACTTGCATATGCATATTTAGTTTTACGTTACTGGTCCACGTCATTCCAGATTTGCTTCATATAGTTTATGTGTTAATACTTATAAGGATTCTTTATGCTTGTGCAGATGGGAGTTCTGTAGATGCTTTAGAGACTTCAATTCGTCAACCTGATCAGGCCATTTCTGAAAATGGGCCAATGTCAAATAGAGGAAAGAAAAAGGAAGTATTGCTTGATGATGTTGTTGGTGGTGCTGTTTTTAGAGCCTCATTAGGCATTTTGGGTGGTGCAAAGGGAAAAAGAAGTGAAAGAGATAGAGATAGGGATGCTTCAACCAAAAATGCTGTTGCCAAGGCTGGACGATTGTCTATGGGTGGCTCCAAGGGTGAGCGTAAAACAAAATCAAAACCAAAACAGAAAACAGCTCAGCTTTCTACATCAGGAAGTGCGTTCGTCAATAAATTTACAGATACAACAAATTCTTTATTTCACTCAGCTAGTGGTTCTGGTGAATCAGCCAATAATAGTGGCAGCAGAAAAAAAGATGTTAGATTCATATCTTCTGGTAATGCCCCTTTGGTGTCATCAAAAGAGATAAAGGAACCTATGGACTTCCCTAATTTGCCTGTTAATGACATAGACGGTATTGAAGACCTGGATTCTGAAATTGGTGCACAACAGGATTTCAATGCTTGGTTCAATTTTGAAGTGGAGGGGGTGGACCAAGATACTGCTGGCCTCGACATACCCATGGATGACCTCTCAGAATTAAATATGTTTTGATCACGATACCTTGTTGTACAGCTTGTGGAAAACTTAATTGGTTAGATAATGACGCTTTTACTGTTTCATTTTTTTTTCTTCTATGGATTGGGGATAGCCTGGGTTTCCCACCTTATGTCTTGGCCTAATGGCAGTTGTAATTATGCATTTTTTCCCTTTTCTTTTACATTACTGTAGGAAAATTGTTCAGAAACTCCTTATAGGTCATGTAATCCAGATTTTTTCCTAGTAAGAAGTATCAAAAGCATTCAGTGGCATCGTGTTAGATGATTGCATTATTTCAAACTTTGTGTATGGAAATGTGGGACAAATATAATTTGGTGGATGAAATTTTTTGGAATACCAATGGCATCACATCTCTTATCAAGTTGCCATTTCAGATTTTTTGGAAGGACAATTAAGGGTGGCCTGAAGTTCTTTTCTGTTGAATCAGTGTACAAGCAGTCGACCTCGTTGATGACAGCACTATACGGTTGTTGGCAAGGTATTTATTCCTGCCCCTTGTGATTAATCTCTATATCTTTTTTTACTATCACCATTATTTACACATTTTTCTTTTTCATCTGGTCAGATATCTTCTTCTGCTGGTTATGAGTTACTATTCACAGAATACTGTTACAATGCCCAAACAATACACAATGATGTCCAGTTGTACTTCAGCCTCATTTTATAACAAGCACCTAGAATCCTCTGAGCAAACATATTTGTTTTGGAATTTAGCCCCACCAAAGTAGAATATGGTGCAAATTTGGTTCCACCTCAGCAATTGGCTTGCTTTATGTAAAACAGAAGCTATTTAGTTGTTCTAATACATACATTGTTACGGTCTTTGCTCTGAGTTTATTGGATATGTATTTGATTGTTAATACACGCAAGTACTGTAAATTTTCTGAATGAGATGCAGTGCCTGGAAGCTCTGGGTAGTAATGAATATGAAAGTTGGCAAGTTACTATACCGGCTGGTGATGAACAGGTTGAATATATAAAATTCATTGTGCTCAAGTGGAAACCGAATTACTCTGGGGGTTGTGGAATGACCATATTGCTTTCATTTCTAGGTACCGCTCGGTTAGTTTACTGTTTAAAGAGTGAAGCTTCCAGGCTAGTTTGCATAAGCCTAAGAATATAGATAAACCTGGCCTATGCATCATGGCTCAAGCAGTGAAATTATTGTTGTATTTTACGCGTGAACTGTGTATGTCTGGGCAGGAACCTTGCAGCATTTGTGGGTTTACTTGTTTTTTCGGGCAGTGGAACTGAGATGTGATGCCGTCTTCTCAAGAGCCATTAAGTAGCAAATTTTGGATTTTTGTTGATGGTGTTTTGGTTGAGATATTAAGCATTTGTACGCTAGATCCCGACCCTGAGACGTAACGTTCTCTATTCGTTGCAGCATTATCGCACTTAACGAAACTGTCTCGTTTGGATTCAGGTGTGATTGTTTCTCCAACCATTTCGAGATGTTGAATTAGAATCCCGGAAATTGAAGATTCTAAATTGGGGTAAACTAGATATGATTGTGACGAGTAAGAGCACTGCTCCAGAAAAGAATACATACTCATGAAGGGTACAAAAGCAGTGCATTTTTGTAGTGTAGTTATTCAAGAAATTTGTTATGCATCAAGTTGGATCTTTGGTTCGAACGTAACAATCTTAAAGAAATGCTTTCTCTGCAACCATCACATAGGTCTGAATTAGACATGTCTATGAGTGGGTATTATTCTTATGGCTGAAAAGATAATCAAATTATTCGATACTCGATTGGAATCGATCGGTTAAAAGTCATTTGAACTCGATTTGTTCAATTTAACAAGTCAAATTTGAATAAAAAAATTTTGTTTGGTAAACTTTTAAATTCAGCTCGAGTTCGAATCGATTAGTACAAAAATAGTAAAATATACTTAAAAAATATCAAATTACTCGAGCTCCTCGGGTTTGATCTAATTAAAATTTATTTAAACTCGACTAGAATAATAATCAAACCAAATTCAAATACAATTTTTGAAGCTCGATAATAATTTAAACAAGCTTGAACAATAATGTGTTCGACTTGACTCGAATCATTTAGCCCTTAGGTATTCTACTACCCGTAGTTATTATTTTTATTTTACTAGGAGAATACTCATTTTGGCTTACCTACGTTATGCCCAAAGTAATTGGATTTGATTTGGGTTTTTCTCATATTAAAACGAGTGACATAATTCTATATGTTTTTTTGGAATGATATCACCAGAAATCTAATTAAGTTAATTTACTACAAAAATTTGAACTTGTCTATTCAACTTTTAACATGTGCAAATTGAATTTCATTTAAATACAAATAATTATCTTGATTTTGTTCAAAGTATTAATTAGTTACACAGTCAACACATAAACGATATAGGAATGAAAATTGAAGAAACCAAAAAAGGAGTATGAAAATCATATTTTGACTTGGAATCAATTGTATTAGTTTCATATATTTATTGAGCCTAGCTAACTTAAATTTCTTATGTACTTTTTTATTTTTTAAATTATCACATTACGTTTAAATTTATTTGATCAAAAACTTAATTTGGAGTTGTCCCTACAAATGAAGATGAAGTAATCTGGCAATTTTTTTTCAAAATTTCAATACATATGAAACATATATAAAATATGGATTTTAAGAATTTTAGACAAGTAAATCAGGTCAATTGATTCATGGAAAAAAAAATACAAATTCAACTATTTAAGTTAACAGATAAACATGAATTTTTGTCCCTTTTATACCCATATTCATGAGTATTTTAGGATTTGTACCCTGTCCATATCTAAAATACTTATTTCAATGGGTTTGAGTTTGAGTTTAATATAAAACTATTGAGGTTTAAATATGAATATTAACTATTATAAATTTATAATGGATTTGAGTTTAAATGGTGTCTGCCGTTGATAGGTCTTGCAAAGGAGGGGAACTTTAGTCTATAACTAATATGTTTGTGTACTTCTAATTATAGTCCCTTAAGGTATTGAGTGCAGGTCGCCCCAAGATGACATTGTAGGTCGAAGGCATGTCTACGATGAGGAAGGTGATCATTTTGGTCTTTTTATTGGGCTCCATTCCCAGAAATAGGGGGAACAAGATCTGTCCCAGGGGATGTACTACTCCCTTATAAAACCATACAGTGAGGTGTCTACCAGCTCCAATCGGATATCACTGAGCTCCTTCTGCCGATAGACCTCATAAAATAGGATATCTGCTATGCTGTCAGAATCTGCAAAAATATGTTAAACAATATAGTTAGTTAAGGTAGTAGAAATAACAAGAGTATATTATGGGGTAAGTGAACTCCTTGTGTGCCAATAGGTCTAAAGTAGATCATGGGATCCCTTGCTGATGTCTTGTGTACAATCTCCATGATCGTTTTGGCATAGAGTGTGCACAGTTAGCTCTCTTGGAATCCTTATCTATGGGTTCTCCTGCTATCATATGAATCACTCCTATGACAGGAATGTTTTCTAGGCTTTGCTCCTCAATAGAAGCCTTCTCCTTTCAATGCTACCTCCTAGAGGAGTCAGTAGGTTGATTCTAGTTTCCATAGGACTCTCAAGGACCGAAGCATTCTTTATGCTATTCCCAATGTTGGTCTTTGTCGATGCAATCCTCTAGGTAATCGATCTGAATGAGTCTTTTTATCTCTTGCCTCAGTTCACGACATCTATTGGTATTATAACTGTACTCCCTGTGGTACCTGCCAAAAACTTAGATTTGGGAAGTTGTGGTCTTTCTTCAGTACCCTTGGGCCATTATAGAGCATGGTGCTGGTGTATGCCAATTAACATTTGTGTCGGGCTAGTGATAAATGGGGTGAAATGCTTGTTCCTGGGGTCAAGGGGATTGAACCATCCTCGTGGCTCCCCTCAACTTCTGCTAGAAGATGTGGCTTCATAATCCCTTCTCTTATCGTGTTTGTTGCCTTTTTTCACCAGCTGAGCATCTTTAAAGTTCATGTATTTCTCTACCCTTACTACCAAGTCATGGACGTTGGCAACAGGCTCCTTAGCTAACAATTCAAAGAGAAGTTCGACTTGAAGTCCTTGCATGAGAGCGCTGAGCAACACTTCCTAGTGGGTAGTTGGGACTTCGAGGATGGGGTTGTTGAAACTTTGAACAATGCCCTCGAAGTTTCCTTTTCGTCTTGTTTTACCTCGAAAAAGATAGTTGATTTTTGCTATTTCTTATAACTAACGAAGTAGTATAAAAAGAAGAGCTAAATAATGCAAAAGAAAGTATTGATCCAACTGGAGCCGGTCCAACCATTACCTAGCAAAATCGGTTAGTGTAGTAAGAAATAAGCGGCATTTAATACCATCCGTATACTTGTGCAACAGGGTTGCGTTCTCAAATTACGGATGTTCTTAGCAAGGTCCATGGTGTCATTGTAAACAGGTTGGCATGAATGCGTTGAGTTGGGAGCTCTTCTGCCATAATTTTGCATTGAGGGGAATATCGTGCTCCAGTAGCAAGGATGCTTTCCTTGTCTATTGGCAGAGCTCCATCAGTTCCTTCTCAAGAGAAAGCTAGATGATTGGAGGTTCCTAGTTGGCCCCCTTTCTTGCTAGTAGGATTAGCTAGTGTGGGTCCGTCTTGCTGGATTAAGAGCGGGAAGGAGGGCGTTGAGATCCCTTAGTGACTGTCCTGGAGGTGGAATTGTAGATGCTGCTGTAGCGGGGAGGGTAGTGTTTCTCTCAAAAGTGTCATTGTCATCTCGATTGTTTGAGTTAGCCATTCACACGTCTTTAGCTCCAATACGGTACCAATTATTTATACTGGAGTCCGATAGCATCATAATGGTCGAAGGATCTTTACAAAAATCCTAAGATCAAGGGAAAATCCTGCAAAACAAAGGTTATTACTATGATGCTTAATTCAGTAATGAATTTATTGAAAGGACAATTGGAAAGACTTGAAATAACCTCAGAATATTGAAAAAATTGAGATGACTTGATAAAATATCAAAATAATGGGAGAATAATCATGTGAAGTGCAAAAAATATGTGAGGAGCTTGCTAAAAGTTGAGAGAGAAGAGTAAGAGTGATCGAATAATATTTGATGCCATGATTGCATAATAATTTCTATTTGTATGCTAATGGAGAGCAAAATTCGAAAGTGGTTGTGGCTTATGATACATCGCTGGAAATCTATACGAGTTAGTTAACTAACAAAAAAATAAAATAAAATTATTCGAATAGGTCAATGACAGTCAAGTCGAGGTCTGTGGGTACCGTCTTACCTACTGATGCCTAGTTAGCTGCCATCAATTTAGGAGTTTATTAGAAATTTTTTGGGATGATGTGTCTCGCAATGTTAGAAGTACGTATAACGTGTCGTCCTTATTTGAGTTATTCTGTTGGATTGAGTTTACTTTTGGGCTTGTTAGATTAGCAAAAATAGATTGGCTATAGACTTATAGGCTAACAGGGCTAGGCCTGGAAGGCTGTTTGCTGGGTCAGCCTCTTTAGCCTTGGACTTGAGAAAAAATATTTGAGGAATATTAGTCTATTATAATTAAATAAAATAATATTTGAAATATACATTTTTATTAATCTAATTAACTTGTATTTAATTTAATTACCTTTCTAATTAAGTTAAAGATGTTTTATATCTAAATTATAATTTCAATTCAAAAAAAAATTCTCACAGCATTTTTTTAATTTAATATTAAAGAAAATTTTCTTCTTAAATTAATAATTATTTATTATTTGTCATACTCTTTTTTTTATTTAAGTACAAATTCAGTAAATCTTACATTTTAAAATCATTAAAGTTTTAGAAATAAATTTTTCTTTATTAAAATGATATTACTTACTAATGAAAGATTTAGAACATTTAATAATTTTTTTTTGTATCTTTTATCTTTTAAATTTAATTTATAAGAGAAAACTTTATAATCTATAATTTAATGTATTTCTATATTCCACTGTCTTCTAATTTTATGTATAATAAAAATTTAAACTAAATAAATAAAATTTAAAATAAATATATGTTTAAAGTATATGTAAATTAAGAATGAATAAATCAAAATTTTAGTTCTACCTCTTACCCCCCCACTCCCAGCCTCCAAGTTCTTGCAGTCTTGCAGGCTGCAGCAGAAGAGGAAATGTGGATGGGAAAGATTGGAGAAATTGCTAAGATAGAATCCGAATCTGAATGTGGGTGGAGAGGGCATCTGGCGGTTTTCCTCAACGATCAGGGATGATGCTGCTCCTGCCTTGGATCCGCTAGCTCAATCCTCGCCACGTAGCACTGGTCCCTCAATCTGTTGGAACGAAACGGCGCCTGCATGAGTGGTTGCTGCTACGGAGGTTGGCATGCAACCCCCCACCCCCACCCCCGCGTGTGTATTTCGGTGGGTCTTGGGTGTGTGTGTTTCTGTCTGTGGTGGTGTGCGTGTTTTTGCTTGTGTGTGTGTATGTGTGCGTGTTGTGTAGTTCTTTTGATTCACTGCTCTTCCGCCCTTCAGGCGGTATATATGACCACCTCTCTTCACAGCCTTATCAACTTCTTAACTTCATCTCATTTATACACACATAGAGCGAGTAAAAAGAGAGGTGGGATTTGATACGATTTCATTCATGCGAAATTTCAGAATGGACTTCACAAGAAAACTGAGCTTTCTTGTCTTTATGCTCTGTGTTCTCATCTCTCTCAAGAACCAGAATGCAGAAACCGGTAGAAAGGCCTCGTTTCAGAACCCGGTGGAGAGGAAGCTCCAAGAAGATGACGGGCTTCACGAATGGCTCAGGTATGATTACTACAATGAGTCTTGTCCATTGGCGGAGCGGATAATCCGATCAATCGTTCAAGAGTTATACGGGTTGCGGCCTGATGTTGCCCCCGCTCTTTTGAGGCTTGTTTTCCATGACTGCTTTGTGGAGGTGACTTCTCTAGTTCTTTGTTTTTCCATAGTTTTCTTTCTTGTTATTGTGGTTGTGTAATCAGTTATTCAAAAAAAAATTACTGTTTTCCTTTATTTGGCGCTTTTTGGGGTTATGAGTTTGTTTTGATTTTCATTCAAGATTCAAGTATGGTTTGTGCTTGAACAGTTTGTTCTCCAGGAACCTTTTTGGGTTGTCGATTTGTTTCTTTCATATATGTATCCTTGGAGATGGAATGCTTATCAATATTCTTAATTTGCAGATTATAGGCAAGTTTTCCATGATTGCATTGTGAAGGTGACTTTTAGTCTTAGTTTTTCAAATTATTTCTTGTTTGTTTAGTGTGGTAGTGTGCTCAGTTTTTGATAGATTTTCCCTGTTTTTCATTATTTGGCATCTTTCAGTCTCTAAGTTATTTTGATTTTCTTCAAGATCCGAACAGTGGTTGTGTGATAAGTTTTTGATAGCTTTTCGCTGTTCTTTAATTATTTGGCATCTTTCAGGTTCTAAGTTATTCTGATTTTCTTCAAGATTCAAACTATGATTTGTTTCTTTCATTTATCTTTTCTTGGAGACGGAATGCGTATCGATATTCTTAAGGATCAGATTACAACCACGCCTAGTTTCCAATGACTTCATTGTGAAGGTGACTTTTAGTTCTTAGTTTTTCCAATTATTTCTTGTTTGTTTAGTGTGGTTGCGCGATCAGTTTTTGCTAGATTTTCGATGTTTTTCATTATTTGGCATCTTTCAGGTTCTAAGTCTATTCTGATTTTCTTGAAGATCCAAACTGTGATTTGTTTTGAACAGTTTGTTCTGAAAGAATGTTTACTTGTGGCATTCAAGGTTTTCTTTTATTTGCTTTTTCTTGAAGATGGAATACTTGTCGCATATTCTTGTACAATGGGCATTTCTAGTTTCAGGAATTTTAGTGGTTTCTCTGAGATCAGGTCAGTTTATGCATATTTAACAGTAGCTTTCTTCTAATTGCTGTCTGCCGAATTATTTGAAAGGGGTGTGATGCCTCAGTGTTGTTGGATCATGGCAATGGAATTGACAGTGAGAAAGACTCTCTCCCTAATGAATCTTTAAAGGGCTATGATGTCATCGACATTATCAAGTCAGAACTTGAAGAAGCATGCCCTGGAATTGTTTCTTGTGCAGATATTGTTGCTTTGGCTGCAAGAGAAAGTGTCCTCATGGTAAGACTCTCTATCTGTATCTCTACCACTAATCCTTGTAAACATGCGTATGAAGAATCCTTTTGTTTTCATTTTCGTTGTTTCAACTTCTGGCGAATTTTTATTTTCAGGCTGGCGGTCCGTTCTATCCTCTGTATACTGGTAGGAGGGACAGCATAGTTGCTTATCCAATCATAGCAACTTATGAGCTCCCTAGTCCCTTAGACGATCTTTCTAAAACAGTCGAGTCATTCGCATCAAGAGGGTTCGACGAAAGGGAGACAGTCAGTCTATTAGGTATGACAACTTTGTTCTGGTTATTCTCTTTTCTACACTACAGGGCAATGAGTTCTCTGGGATACAAACTATTTAGAGGACTTATGTAGTAGCTATGGTGAATCCCTATGCTTGAATATATATTGCTGACATCCAATGGCCTTCTCTCTACCTCTGCCGAGTGATCACATTTGCTTACATTCTATAACTAAAACAAAGTCCCGTTTCTTGAAACCAAGCACACGATCACCTTTATAGATATTTATGATTTTCTAAATTTCTCTTGTTGAAAATCTACTTTGGCTAGACTGTTTCTCTTTGTATCTTCATTTGTTCTCGTATTCCACGTTAGGTGCTCACAGCACAGGCACAATCCACTGCAAATTCTTCTTCCACCGGCTCTACAACTTCAGTGGAGGTGATGGCCCTGACCCTTCTATTGACCCTGAGTTTCTTCAGCTGCTAAGATCAAACTGCAACAGCATCCATCACTCTTCCGGACCAGCATCAGCTTCACCATCATTATCACCTTTGCCCTCATCAGAGGACAACAATATATCAACTGTCTTATCCCAGGATGCAGGCATGAAGATGGACTATGAGGGGCCACGAACAGGTTTCGGCACACTATACTATCGTAGTCTTTTGCAGCGCAAAGGACTACTCTTTGTGGATCAGCAGCTGACATCTGGGGCAGAAACGGAGACTTGGGTCCAAGCATACGCCTCCGACCTTTCCCTGTTCCAAAGGGACTTTGGTCTTGCAATGATCAAGCTATCCAACCTCAAGGTTCTGACAGCACCAAAGGGACAGGTTCGACTCAACTGCCGAAAAGTTAACTGAAACCTGTGTGGATGAACATCTTCTGTGGCCTAATCTAAATTTGAAGTTGTTTACTGCAATATCTTGACTTAAAGTCTTTACTTTTCTGCTCTCTGCCATCCCTGTTTTTTACTTGCCAATTTTCCACTATGGTCAAGTTTCTGAATATTCTGAATAATTGAATCCAAACTCATTATTAGACACTTTTGATTATTGAATATTGAGTGTGTTCATCAGATGATTATAACTCAACTTACTTAGTTTAATTAATTTCTTAAATGTCTGCGAGTGTATTTGGGCTTGTCTTCTCTGATATTAATCTGCCCTCTTTTGGGCTTATTTGAGCTTTATGGGCATGCCAAAATAGTAGCACCAACTATGTTATTATTATTATTATTTTTATATTATTACTTATTCTCATTTTGTAATTTTTTAAGGGTAATTACACTTAGACCCTCTTTAAAAATGCGAAACAACATTTTCCCGAAAAAGTTTTAAAATCACACTTACACCCCTCCGACTACACACTGTTTACACCCAAGCCTTTTTCGTTAGGGTTTGAATAAAAAATACTAAGGTTAAGAAACAGTTACATAAGTTTTCAATTTTACCTCTTATATACATTCAAATATAATAATTTTGTACTTATAAGAGAATAAATGTAATAATATTAACCTTACTCCATATACAAATATTATATTTATTTCTTTATAACTACAAACTATACATATGAATGGTAAATGAGGGGCAAAATTAAAAATTTATGTAATTTCTTTTGCTAATATTAGTATTTTTCATTTAAATCCTAACGAGAGGGGGATTAGATTTAAATTGAAAATTTTTGTAGAGGGTGCAAGTGTAATTTCAATTTTTTTTTAGAGAAGTATAATTTTGTATTTTTAGAGAGGTTTACATGTAATTAACCCAATTTTTTGATATTTTTTACAGTAAAAAATGATTTTCTTCAAGATTCTAAATGTGGTTTGTCATTGAAACAATTTATTTTTTGGTAAATTGCATAAAATCTCCCTGTATTTTAGGAAAATAGCACGAAACCCCCCTGTGTTAAAAAAATAGGCAAAAAAACCCATGTTTTTTTCAAAATAATGCATACTTTTCCCTTCCGTTAGTTAAGCCCTAATGGCGTTAAATTTTTGTTGCATTGACCGTTATAACCTTTTTATAAACACCGTTGATCTTTGAATGTAAAAATAAATGGTCCAGATCTAAAATAATTTTAAAGTATTTATTTATGTTTATATATTTATATATATATATATATTATATATATATATATATATATATATATATATATATATATAAGTGCAGCGGCCACGACCGCCGCCTAGGTGGGCGACGAATCCGTGGCCGCCCAAATGGGTGACGTAGAACAGTGTGGCGACTTCGCCGTCGCCTGCGCAAAGGGGGGCGAAGTCGTTGCCCCCGCAAAAGGGGGTGAGGCAAGGTCGCCCAGTCGCCGTGGGGGGCGACATCGCCCTGGGTCTGGGCGACGATCGTCGCCTAGATCCAGAGCGATGTCACCCCTAATCGCAGGTTCTGGGCGGCGGAGGCCCACCTCTGTCGCCCAATCTTATTCGTCGCCGACGGAGAAGAAAGTATAAATATATATAAAAAAAATTAAATGTCACCCCCTTGTCGTGGGGGCGACATCGCCCCTATTGCCCAGGTTTTGGGCGACGGAGGTCCACCTCCGTCGCCCAGTCTTCTTCTCCGTCGGCGACGAGCCCGACGGAGAAGAAGAAGAAAGATTAATTTTTTTTTAAAAATAATAATATTAAATGTTTAATTTTTACTTTAATATACTTAATTAGTATATTTTATAAAAAAAATATTTACCTAATTAATATATTTAAATCATAAATACTTAATAATATAAATTAAAAAATTGATAACTTAATTAGTATATTTAAATAATAATATATTATTAAAATAAATACTAATTTATATTTAATTAGCATATCTTATAAATAAAATATCAAAATATATTTTAAATTAAATAATAATTAATTTAATTAATAATATATAATATCATAGGTGATTTTGATTTATATTTATATAAACTTTTAATTTAAAGAATGAATTTTAAAATATGTGCACATTATCAAACAAAAGGGTAAATTGGAAATTTTGCCCAATTAAAACATCTGAAAATCAGCAAAAAATAAGCATAATTTGCACAAACCGCGAGTGTGGCTCACTCTCTGTTAGTTTCTAACGGAGATGGGGTATTTTGCTGTATTTTAGATAACACGGGGTTTTTTTGTCTATAAATATAACACGGGGATTTCACGCTATTTTCCTAAAACACAGGGGGTTTTATGCAATTTACCCTTTATTTTTTAGGAATGTTTTGGATTGTTAATTTATACCAATATATATGTTGGGTTTTTACACCCTCAAACAGTGAGCCCAAAAAACAAACATAAAGAAAACAACATTACAGATTAATGAGGGTTACAAAAACCTTATTGAATCATACTAATGATTACAAGAACAAGAATAATATCAACAGTCAACAAACGGAGTGAAAGAGGCTCAGGGAGCCAAACCCGGGGAGGACAAACCCGCGGCCACAGAGGCCTCAACCACACCGGTTGCTTAAACCCGCCACCAAGGCATACCAGCCACTAAGGCTTGACACCGCCACCAAAGGCCACCGCCATCAAAGGCACGTCTCAGATACGAAGGCACACAAGAATCGGTTCCGTTCACTCCCTCCTTCTCGACAGAATGAGATCAAGTCCTTTTAAGAAGTGTAGCATTTAAGATGAATGGAGAAAATAAACGGCGGTGAAGATTTTCGAGGACGAAGATGAATCGTCTGAAGAGGAACTCAAGGGAGAGACATTGAAGAAAGAGAGCTGAAAATGAATTGGGGCTAGGGTTTGGGTAAAGTAAAAAACGGCACGGGGCGGGTCGGTAGGTCTTGGGCCGGGGCGGGTAAAGCCTTCCAAAGTGTGGACTTGAGTAGTTGTGGGTTGGGCCTATCAAAAGAGGTCATGGGCCAAAAACTTTCCAACATTTCCGCCCTTGGACCAGGACCCAAAAGGAAACCTAATCCAAGGGGCCCGGATTTGGCTTCATCATCGCCATTCCACCGAGACAACACCTGCAAAACAACGTCATTAGCAACGAATGCCAAAAGAGATAAAAACAGATAATGAAAACCTTACTAACTCTCAACCAGATACCGAACAACCTCAAGGGGTCGGCCAAGTGAGAAATTAGCAAGGGTTTAAGCACTAAGCAACAGCAAATAATCGCACCAGATCAAACTACAAGGCAAAGATCCATGCACCAAGCAACTAACAGAGACGCATTAAGCAGAAATCTCTTAGCACAGAGCATAAAACAAAGGTTTCAGCACTAAGCAACACAACCGAAAGCACTAAGCGACAAAAAAAGAACAACAGGTTAATGCACTAAGCAAATACATAGCATCGCTATTAAACCATAGCCAATGAGGCAAAGTCACAAAGACCATCTAGCCACAAAGGCTCATCAAGCCACCAAGGCACAAATCCACAAAGGAAACAACAGCCGCCACGACTCATCCAAGCCACAAAGGCGACACGGCCACAAAGGCACAACTAGCCACAAAGGCTCAAATCCACAAAGGATTAATGCACAAAGCCATCGCACCAAACAATCAATTGCACATATCGATTTTCACCCAGAAAATCTAACGCACTAAACGAACAAACACCAAGACACAAAGAAATCGCACAAAGCGATTTTCCACAAAAACCATTAAGCACAAAGCGATGTTCACAGAGAAAATAATTTCCACAAAGGGAGTTATATGTACTAGACAATTAACACAAGCACTAAGCAGTATTCACAAAGCAAAAAATTTAATGATATGCACGGGGCACCTCTTCGCACAAAGCGATTACAATAAGAGACCAAACAAAACTTATGAAGTTACAAGCACAAAGCTAATTAATACAATTTCAGAGACTAATTAAAAATATTTAAAGAGACCAACTTGAAGAACTAATTTTTAATCCAAGAGAAAACACATCCACTTCAAAACTTTCAGAAATAATTTTTGCTAACAAAACAGAGTTTCGGATTTGGTTTTTGCCTTCAAAAGATTAACAAATTCTAATAAATATTATTAGGATGATTACCCCATAGCCAGCACCAAGCACTTAGAAGATTTTGGCACACAGCCAGAAACCAAACAGCCAACAAACAACAGAGGAAGTAATCGACAGAATATCCCAAAAAATCGCACACAGCGACCAAGCAACAACCCACAAGGCAGAAATGTAAACAAATTGAAAAATAATAAGAAGAGAGAGGAGCGAGGTTACCGTAGTTACGCCGGTGCCGGTGAAGGACCGGCTCTGATACCACTGTTGGGTTTTTACACCCTCAAACAGTGAGCCCAAAAAACAAACATAAAGAAAACAACATTACAGATTAATGAGGGTACAAAAACCTTATAGAATCATACTAATGATTACAAGAACAAGAATAATATCAACAGTCAACAAACGGAATGAAAGAGGCTCAGGGAGCCAAACCCGGGGAGGACAAACCCGCGGCCACAGAGGCCTCAACCCACCCGGTTGCTTAAACCGCCACCAAGGCATACCAGCCACTAAGGCTTGACACCGCCACCAAAGGCCATCGCCATCAAAGGCACGTCTCAGATACGAAGGCACACAAGAATCGGTTCCGTTCACTCCCTCCTTCTCGACAGAATGAGATCAAGTCCCTTTAAGAAGTGTAGCATTTAAGATGAATGGAGAAAATAAACGGCGGTGAAGATTTTCGAGGACGAAGATGAATCGTCTGAAGAGGAACTCAAGGGAGAGACATTGAAGAAAGAGCTGAAAATGAATTGGGGCTAGGGTTTGGGTAAGTAAAAAAAAATGGCACGGGGCGGGTCGGTAGGTCTTGGGCCGGGGCGGGTAAAGCCTTCCAAAGTGTGGACTTGAGTAGTTGTGGGTTGGGCCTATCAAAGAGGTCATGGGCCAAAAACTTTCCAACAATATATTATTGTCATATTACAATCTTTTATTTATCTATACAGAGAAATCACATCACCTTATGTGATATAATTACTTAAATTGTCTATCAATTTGCACTATCACTAAATTTTAATCCATTTGCTTCCGCATCAAATCAATGTTTTTTCATATGCTCTGAATATTCTAATTTTTGTATCGTTTTTTATTTTTCTTGAACTCTACACTTTTATTTTCCTCAAATTTTTAGCAAAAAAATTACGTGAATTTGTCCATAGAGAATTTGTGTCATCATAAGAAGCTTTTACTATGATACTAAATTCTTATATTTCAACTATGGTACTTCTTATTAGTGTATCGCTCGTTTTTGTTTTTTTACACATGAATAAATGAATTTTTTAATTTATTTGTAAAAATTAAATTTCTTCAAGATTTTAAGTTCCCAACATTTGTAAGATTAGGAGAAACAAAAAGATGATAATTGTTTGGTTCTAATTAAACAAGAATTTTGTAAAATGATGTGATTTCTATAATTTTGTATAACTTTGAATCTTGAAGAAAACTAATTTTTACAAAAAGTTTGAGATTTCATTTATATATGGAATGAGATTATGAGATACATTAAAACGTATCATTTGAGAATTAATTTAGTATATTGGTAAAAGTTTCTTATGAGGAGACACACAAATTCAAATATTTTTTTTTTCTAAAAGTTGAAATAAAGAAAAATGTAGAGTTTAAGAAACGAGAAATTGTATGAGAAAAATTAATTTAATTGAAATTCGGTAATTGATGTAGGATAAGTACGTTAAAAAGTGATTGTGAAAAATCAAAATTTTATTTTAATTATATTAACGTCTTTTTGTCACATACAATACCATTCCGTATAAGTTATTAAATTTATTTATATTTTAAAAAGTATAATTTAATACTATTAGGCCATGTTTACTACAATTGATTGGGCCGGATTGGAGGGGATATCTGGCCCAATCAATTGTTTACTTTTTTTCAGCTTGGCTCGGGATTGATTTTCAGGCCCGGGCTTGATGGTGACTGTGGGCTGATTATAATCTGCCTAAATGAGGTGGGATTAATAATTTTTGTTGGCCCACTAGTAATGAATAAAATGTGTATTACTATAATATCCCAAAAATATTTGGTAAATGTCCCATTTAACCCTACTTGTGAATTAATTTTCCAAATAACTAATTTCATTACTATTTCATTTGCACATGGTTTCCAAAAGAGCTCTGCTACATCTCTCTGTTAAGCTCCAACGCGATGTAACCATATTCGTTGCATGCCAATTATTTTATATTTTATTTTTGTAATTTTAATAACTATTTATTATAAATTTAAATTATAGAATAAGAAATAATAAATACATAAATTTTAAAAATAAAAATTTCTTTTGATGTTAAAAATTTATAATAATTTGTATAACAGGTATATATTTTATATTATTATATATTAATGAATATTATTTTTATGAACTGGTTATGGAGAAAATGATGTAGATATATTATGTATATATAAAAAGTTTAAGTATTTTTAAGTATTTTATATTTTGTGATGTTAATATGCGACATTGATGTTTTTTTCAATTATGGGGTAATTTTGTCAATTATACATTTGATATCTTATAACAACTACAAAAATAATTATAATATAAAATTATCACACAATAATCATCCAACAATTAATAGAAAGTAAATAAGCTATTAAATTATCATCTTATTAAATATCCCGATAATAATCATGAAATTATCTAACCCTCTTTAATCCCATCCAAAAAAGTAAAGGAGCCCTTAATGGTTATTCATTTTAATTTCATTATATATACGTAAAAAATAAGACCAATGATGTATTATTATTATCTTTTCTGAAGTAGGCGATTATGTATTTCGGATTCTATTATTCTAATGAATAATGGAACTAAAGTATAAGTGTGACCCATTTTTATTCACTTTACAATTTTCTAAATATTTGTTGCTTTTAAGGAAGAAATGTTGAACCACACTTTGTGCAGAAGAATCATATAATCTTTGGGAAATTTCAAATAACAAATTATCCCCTGTGTTTTGTTAAAAAAAACAAATTATCCCTCTATCTAAATAATTAATAGAGAATAATTTGCTTTATTTTTGGAAACGCAGAGAGCAATTTGCTAAATTCTTTTTTCACAAAGTATTTACTCATTTAACATATCACAGAATGAGATGGCTTACTTAAAATTCCAATGCAAGCTCGAGCATTTTAAATCATCAAGTACCTGGTAGTATTTGCTGCTCAATTGATAAAAAGGGTCACTTTTAGTCCAAAAAAATAAAATAAAATTGTGAATTCGAGTCGTGAATCCAGATGAAGTTGTGTTGGTGGATCAGTAAGCGGCTCCTGATGGTGATCGGAGTTGAAACTACTCGTACTTTTTTGTACAAAAAATAAAAAGAGATCGCAAAGTACCTCAACCTTCACAAATGCAAAGAAGAGACGAGTTTCATTTGTGAAAGCGATGGGGCAAACAGTAGCAAGAAGGTGAAAAGCCTGACGGGAGCCATGCACAGAGAGAGAGAGCCACTTCAACTAATGAACAAGAACGCAGCTTCATCCGCTGGTTGGTGCTGTATCGTGTTAACGTCGAGCCACAGAAATGTTTCGGTGGAACCACCAGACTAGAAGGGGCTGCTATTTGCTCTGGCAGTATGCAACTATGCATGTGTCTTTTGTAACTATGCTGTGTATCTCAATGTAAGAAGTTCTTCAGTCACCATGTAGTAAATGCTTCTTATATTCAATGGCTTAAACCGCTGAAGATGAAGACTGTAAAACTCATGATCTGCCATTCCCACATAAGACAGAGGAAACAGAATGTAATAAAAGTTTCAAGAAATAGAATGCTGATGAATGAAAGTAAAAAAGGTCAGAGGAACACAAAAACTAGCTTTTAATTTCCATTTTACTGAAGTCTCCATAAACACCAGGTATAGGAAATGTTCTATTCAAACGCCTCAAAGCCTGACCGGAAACTACATTTTTCTTATAGAGAGAATTCGCAAGCTCCATGGCCTCCGCTCTCCATCCTGCAAACCCGATACCTTCAATTAGTAGAACGTAAGTAGTTTCGTTCGGATGGCAACCCTTTTTAACCATTTCTTCCAGTACAGAGATAGCTTCGCCAATTCTGTGAGCTTTGCATAATCCAAGAAGCACAATATTGTAAGTGACAACGGTTGGTAAGAACTCACTGTTCTTCATATCCCCTAACAACTCAATAGCGCTATCCACCATCCCGTCTCTACATAGACATGATATAAGTGAATTATATGTAATCTCATCAGGATTGATTCCTTTATGGATCATCTCCGAAACCAGTCTCAAGGCTCTACTCCTGTCTCCATTGTTCCACAATGCACTTACCATTGTGTTATAAGTACTCACATCTGGGGGACAGCCACTCTCAGCAAGCTTCCCGAAAACTTCCAAAGCTTCATCAGCATTACCATTTTTGCACAATGCAGAAAGTATCGTGTTGTAGTTCACAATATCAGGAAAACAACCACTGGAAATCATGTAATCCAGGAATGCAATTGCCAAATCCAATCTCCCTTCTTTGCAGAGTGCTGAAATCAATGGATCATACGTGTAAGTATCAGGAGTAAGTCCCTCATCCATCATAAGCTTTAATAAGTTGATTGCCTCGTCTAATTGCCCATCTCGGCATAAACCACTTATCATGATGCTATACGTAACTACATTTGGCTCACAACCTGCAGAAAACATTTCAATCATCAGCTTCTCCCCATCATCCCATTTTCCTTGACTCAGCAATGCCCTCAACAAAATATTATATGATATCACATCCGGCTTGCAACCTCTACTCGTCAAGCTCCTAACAAACTTAAAGGCCTCGTCCATCATACCTCCCCGGCACATTCCCCTAATTATTGTGTTGTAGGTGTACATGTCGGGTTGTAGCCCTCTAGACAACATTTCATCGAAGAGCTTCATTGCTTCACCAATGCCTCCTTCAAGAATCGTTGCTTCTATTAGGATCGTGTATGTAATCACAGTAGGCTGACAGTTATCTTTTATCAACTGATCCAACATTTCCATAGCCAAATTAAGCTTCCCCCTATTGCAAAGGCTGCCTATCATAATATTATACGTCACCACGTCTGGCGCAAATCCTCTAGCCCTCATGCTACTCAACACTTCATTTGCTGTATCAATCTGATTCACTTTACATAAACCACTAATGAAAGCATTGTATGCAAATATATCAGGCTCACCATATCTCTCCAGAATCCGCATTACTTTCTCTGCTTTATCCACACTTTTCGAGTTGAAAAACCCCTTGATGAGCTTTGTGCAAAGAATCACATCTGCCTTGTGACCCAAATTCACCATACACTCAAGAAAATAAAGACCCTCGTCATAGTTCCCCGCTTTACAGGACCTATGGAGCAATTTCAGAAAATGGGCTTCTTTGAAATCATTGTAGGAGGGCAGTTGATGTGGTCTGGTGTCAGTAGAGACCTTAACCCTCACTGGGTTTTTATAATTTCTAATCTGGGGCTCACTATGGCTTCTGCATACTAAAACAGAACTGTGATGAGCCCTTGTACTGAGTTTCTGTTGGGTAAAAATGAGACCTCGAGGAAAGAACTCAGCATAAAAAGTTGTAGTCATTAGTTACTAACCCCTCACTGTGTTCAGTTCTCATGGAGCATCATCTTGAAAGAGAGAGAGAGATATGGTGAAAGATGGAATATGGAAATGGGGAGCTTGCTGTAAAAACAACCTGTGGAGCTCTCTTCTTTTTCCTGTCCATCCCCTTTGCCACCATCACATTCAGATTTTCATTGGCAGTACTATTGGATTATGCTTTCCTTCGGATAAGGGGTATTCAAAAGGCAACACATGTCAGTTTTTAACATGGTTCAGTCCCAGGTTGGGTTCCGGGAGCCCGGGTCGGGTCAAATGCATAAATCTTGCTAGTTTATTACTTTATTTCACGAAAAGAAATTGGACATATAATTGGTAATTGACTCGACTTTGTTCGTTTCCACGCCACAACCCAAAACGCATGTAGAACCCATTCCTTCCTTCTATCTTCTGTATTACAATCCTAAATCTTGATTTCTGATTGAATTTCCTTCTTCATCTCTATAAAACTGTGTTTTGGCAGTCTTCTTTTTTTTTTTATTGGGGAAAAAGCATTCTTGTTTTCCAGTGAAATCATCTTGATTGCTTAACTGCTCAGGCTCAGAGTTCAAACCCCATAATTTTTCTGGGATTTCTTGATTCTTCTCATTAATATTGTGTATCAATTCAAAAGATACAATGGGTGTGGGTTTATCTGTTCTCATAGGCCTAAAGGCTGCAACTTTGTTCATTTTCTTTGCATCTCTTAGAATTCTTCGCTTCACTTTGTTGTCAATACCATTCTTGTATGCATCTTTGGTGTCTTTCTTGGTTGCAATTGCTTCCCATCCATCCATCAATCTGCCCATGTTATTGGGCAAAAGCTCGGATGGGTCGTTTCCCATATGGTCACGGATTATGTTCTTTCCATACCTGTATTTCGTGAGAGCGTTTTCAGGTGTTAGAAGATTTACAAGTGGGGAGGCTCCATATAGTGAGATTTCTGAAGGGTTGTATGTAGGAGGGTGGCCTTATTCACCCGATACATTGCCACCTGGTAACCCTGCCATAATTGATTGCACCTGTGAATTCCCAAGGAAAAAGGAGTTCTCAGGGCATGCATATTTGTGCATTCCGACTTGGGACACCCGGGCGCCTCAGCCGGGCGAGATTGAGATGGCTGTGAACTGGGCTTGCAGGAAGAGAACTCAGAAGACTCCCATTTTTATCCACTGTGCATATGGTATGCTGTCTACCATGGAAACCAGTTTTGATAGTCGAAACTAGCATTGTTGATCGTTTTACTGTCTTACATATGTGAGCCATATTTCAGTTTTGATGATAGCTTTTATGTGTTTGTTCCTTGTGTAATGCTTAGTATTAAGTTACTGGACCTTTTAAGCATTCTTGAGTGCGTGAACCAGGAGGGAAGTGCCGCGGAGATATGATGAATTAGTTATTTTCTGAATTAGAGCTTCCGTATTGAAAAGTCATAGATTCTTCGAGTGATGACTCTATGTAAAGCTAGGCTGGCCATGGTTATTGTGATTTAAAAAATTTAGACTCTTGATTCATCATTAACCTTCCCACCAACTCCTCTCCACCAGTGTAGTTTTCAATACTTAGCACCTTTTGGATATCTCAATTTAGTATTGCATCTTGTATTTCAGTTCAACGCATTCCGTATGTATACGAGTAATACCAAGTGTATATCTGAGGCCACAGTTTATACATTTCGCCTATGGAATACAAGATGAAATATCAAATTGAATTAGAAGATCCAAACCTAGTGTTCGTTATCCTAGAATTGCAGTTGTGGTTAAGAAATATGAAAATTTTGTGAATGTCTTTTATTTTGTTAAAATAAATATATACATAGTGCACCTTTATCTTGTCATGTTAGTCAGTCTATTTTATCTTATGTTGCTCATATTCAATGGGTATAGCATAAAGCCACAATGTGCTGAACGACGGTCGCTTGTCTGGCTGTAAAAGTGCTTCATTTTCTTACTTGTGCATTCTTAAGATGTTTGTCCTGCTTTCTTGGTGGACTGAATAATTAGCTGGTGAGTGGGGGTTTTTCTTTATTTGTCTGTGCTATCCACATCTAGAGCCCTCCAAAAAGAAAAAATCCATTACTCCATCCGCAGTTAATAGTGATTCTCTATTTTTTAGTTTTTTAGGTGGTATCATATACCCAACCTTCCATGTGCTATACTCTACTATACTGGATGTTATTAGTTTATGCTATCACTCCTCTATTTATTAGAATTTTCTGTCTTAAACTTCTTATCATTTTGATTTCTTGCTCTGAAAATGAAGTCTCAGTCACTAGTAAGTTAAATTAAAGTTAGCCAAAGCTTATGTTAGGTCCTGCAATATCAATGGATTGGTGGCTTAAAAGGAGAGCCCATAGACCAAAAGATTACAAGCAGAGATACTGCTGCTTACCATTCTCTTCTTCGGTAGCTGTTTAATTATACTCCAATACACATACAAAGTAAAGGTTGAGATACACTCAGATGCAAGCTCTGAGTAGAGGCCACGACAAACTCAATAAGGTATGGAGAGAGAGCCTTTTTATTAGGATAAGGACCGAGAAGACCAGACCCTCTTCATGAAACAACAAAACATGTGTATCAGGACTGCTGCAACTAATCAAACACTGGGATCTGTAGAGTACTGACTTGAATTTAGAAATTGGGGTCAATCACACTTAAATCAAGGGTGATATTATCAGTTTACAACTGCTGCTTGGGTTAATTAGTGTTGCATTTTCATATGTATGTAGCTGTCATGTCTAAAGTGTGAAGAGGGAGTTGGTAACATTCAGCATTTTCAAAGGGAGTGTGACTATTAGTAACCCTAAATTAAAAATATTTTATGCTAATATTATAATGCTGGAATTGGACAGGGAAGGAGGAAAAACTGTACTTAACACAATCTTAGCAAGATTGTCTTTCTTTTCAACTACTTGCATATACTTTATATCTGAATAGCTTATGTCCCGAGATCCAAGTACGGAACCTGAGATAGAGTCTTCTGGACTATATCTCGTTCTTGTTGAGCCATGCATACAATTCATCCTAGTCAGAACCATGTCTATAGATATTCTGCAAGCTCTGGCTTAGTTGGACCACAATATTTGATCTGATTCCCAATCTTCGAAACTGCAAAAGACCAGTTGTGAAGGCTTGTCTTTTCATGAATGTCGCACTGTCCCTTCAAACAGAAAGTGTTTTTCTTAAGGTGGGAAGGACAATTTTCGGTTTCAGCTACCAGCCTGTTATTTGTTCAACCATCTTCATGCTATAGCCTCGTTTTGATTCCGAGCTTGTGTTTCACATGTAATAAGAATGTTATTCAACGGGCTTACTATATAAAGAAAGCTACATATTCTGTTTAATTGTCTGATTCAGAGAGGAAGATTGTCCGAGTCTGTATGGTTTATGCTGGGCCAAGTAACCCAACACGCGCTTTGGAATATATCTCCTTGCAGTGTGTACAAACTCACAAACCATTTCGTTCATTGATAGACCCAGAAAAAGTCAAATGTAGACTTTCAGAAGACGAACATTTGCAAACACTTTGAAATATTTTTCGCCTCTTATTAAGTAGTACTAGAAGCAACCATCCCTTTTATTAAAAACTGTTTCTGCATTTTCATGAAATGAAATTTTGTTTAATGTTAGTGTTCCTCTGTTGGACGGAGTAAATAGTTTGTACCTGATTTCTCATCTTGATTTATATTGTCGCTACAGGTCATGGACGAAGTGTTACAGTAATGTGTGCGCTCTTGGTTGCTCTTGGCTTGGCAGAAGATTGGAAAAATGCGGAGAAGTTGATAAAAGAAAAACGGCCTTACATTCGTCTGAATGGTCTTCACCGCAAAGCTCTAGAAGAATGGTCTAAGCACCGGTTGTCTCCACCTAAAAGAAATGGACAGTCTGGTGTGAGTTCAGTCATCTTATCAAGTGCCTCTGCACAATCTTAATTACCTAGTACAGGAAACGTCGAAAACTGACTTGGTTTCTTTGTTGTAGTCTGACTATATACAGATTTACCATTAGTTCTCTCAAATGGAAGAACCCAATTTGGCAAACTTGTTTCCTTACCTTTGGTAAGAGGATGTAGTTCCCTCTCTTTCTATTGTATGCTTTGCCATCGGCATTCATCGTGTTACAGATTTTAACAGTGTCGAGTTACCCTTTATAGACTTTTGCTGATAGATCATAGATCATATTAGCAGACTGGCAAAAGTACATGTTAAGATATAAAGGTCGAATATAATACCTCTATCCACAAAAGAAAAGGAAAAAAGCATTCCCATTTAACTCGAATCAATTTTTCAGTAGTTGTAAAAATGAAATTTCTATATGTTATTTGCATTATCATTATCAAAAGTAATAGTTAACAGTTGGAAATGTCTGAAGAGTAGTTTCTATACAAAATAAATCACCTTAAAGAATACAGTCTTTTCTCAAGATGCCTAAAAAAAAACAAATAGAGATTGTAAACTTAAAGACTAAGATGTAAGTAGCAGATATTGGCAGAGAGTAGAACTAGTTGTAAACAGTTCCTTCAAGTTGTGATTGTTTCCAATGATAGAACTTGACACCATAAGGGCATTCCCTTGGTATCTGCTGGAGAATTCTAAGTTGGAAGTAATACATAAAAGCAAAATTGATGAAACAAAATATTTTCAACCATATCCACGGAGTCGAAACAAAAGAGGGAAGTTATGTTTTATTTTTTTATAAAGAGTATAATGATTTACAAGGTCAATACAACAACACAACAACAAACAAAAAGAGAATTTACAGTGCTGAAGCGCAACGCAACCGTTTCGCCGCTATTATACCAATATAACATTTCCACCTACAAACTCAGAGAAGGCCATGCTCAACATGCCAACTGCAGAATTTCTACTAGTCTAGGAGATACCAGTAGCTTATTGTAAATCAAGCTAAAGTAACTATGTCCTGGAGCTACCAGTACGTTTAGCTGCTTCTGAGTTGCTCATCGTCATAAACGATTCTCCACAGCCACACTGGCCCTTAGAATTTGGGTTGATGAATATGAACTCAGATCTGCTCAGGAATAAATAGAGATGTCAGAGTATTTGAGATTTTAACTGGCACCTTCAACAAGTGTCAGGTTTAGCACAATCTCACACAATCATATGTTCCATGAATTTTTTATGTTCCTGAGGCATAACCTCAACTAAGTTTACAGTAGTTGAAATTGACATGGAAGTATGCACTATTTAAATTAAACCTTTCATCTGCAGAACATATGCAAAGAGAAGAGGGTGAAAGAAAGGGAATAGATAAAACATTGATCAACTAATGGTTCTCATAATTTTATTTGGACTACAAAGGAAGATATGGAAAGTAATAAAGGTGAAGTAGAATTTCAATTCCCTTCAAATTAACACCTGTAACTCAAAAGTTCCAGGTTCGAAGTAAAATCAATTCCCTCAGTTTATTTTATTTTCCTATTATAGGAAATCAAACAACCAGATAGAAAAGCTTCAGTTACCTTTTTTTCTCCACTTCCCGAACAAATTACTTTGAAGACAACCACTGGGGTTCCAACTTCCAAATTTAATAGCTCGATACATTCATATATAAAACTAGCTTTACAGAAATAAGCTTAAAGCAGATTAATGTGCATAAGTGGAAAAATAAAGTACCTCAGTTTGTCGTCTACAAAGTCCATCTTGGTTCCTATGACATGCATTAGGGCCTTTGGGTCAATCAAGATTTTCACTCCTTTCTCTTCAACCAACTCATCAAACTTTCCTTTCTCGTCTGTGAATATAAGAAATTTAATAACTCAAAACAAATTGATCAACAATGAGAAAAGAACAGAGAGCACAAAATACAACTAAACAGCAATGAAGATTCAGATGAGTAATTCTTCCTTCCTTCAGTATTCATGGTTTTATTATATGATATAGCTGCTGGTAAATAATATACTCGACTGACTGAATCCACCATACACTAGAGCAATCTACCCCACATCATGGTTTCTTTCAAAATTAAAGTGCTTTAGGAATTATTTCATATCTCCACCTCTTTCTTGCATTATTAATTAAAATCATAGAGATTGAGGCCTGATTCCCAACAGGTATGGTGCCTTTCCCTCACTGCTCATCCTCCACGCACCAAAAGTGGTGACAACAATGCTGATTAAGAAAACTTAGGATGAATGGAAGTTTAAGTATTAAGAAAACTTAGGATGAATGGAAGTTTAAGTAAATAGTTTATGTGATCAAATAGTCTAAAGACTGCTAGAAGCTTTCGTTCCATGAAGTCATGGAATTGCTAGAAGCCAAGAAATAAGGATGAGCAGATGTCAAACCAAAACTTCAGACGAGTTCAAGTAAAGAAAAATTTCAGAGAGTTCAAATACAAAGAAGAATGTGATCAAGAAATGAAAAAAAAATCAACCCGCAAAAGTGCAAAAGGAATAGGCAGTGGCAGAAACCAAAAGTTCTAAGGAGCGCATGGAAAGAGGTAATTTCAATTTAAGAAATTTTGACTAATGCTCATAAATATATTGATGAATATTTAGAAAAACCAGTTAGGACACCGAAGATTTCCACAATAAATGTAAAGGAGCAAATGTCCATCACCCTTGAAGAGACAAATAAAAAGAATAAAAAAATTGTTCCTGCATCATGTGTTTGGTATACTTAAACATGTAAGAAGCAAGAGATGAAAAGATAGTTTTACATACTCGAAATAAAAAATACATTGCCACCACCGACGCCAATTAAAAAGTTGTCGCACTTGGACATAAATATCCAACAGTGAGAAGACAATCACACAAAATTCATTTAAGATAATGCATCAGTTATAAGAAGAAAAAACTAGCAGGCAATCAATATTTCAAAACCATGCTCACTCGATGACTCGTCCTAATCCTAATACATAAAGAAGCTACAAACAAAGAAAATAAAGAGGTGATCATGTAGTAAATTGTCCAATTTACATGAAATTCACTAAAATTACATCGAGAAGTTATTAATTACAGCATCTTTCAGTACTTTGAGAGCCAACAAGATGTCAATACATTTCATATGCAACAAGTACAATAAAGACATATTTCCATTACCTTCCTCCGACAGATTAGAGTAAGTCCGGATCAAAAGTATACATCAGCAACAAGGGAAAAGGTGTTAATATACTCTTTCTTTCTTTTCCCAAGAATTCAAATCATACTTGTTACAGATTACCAATTCCATCATGTCACGATTACGGAATTATAGATTAATTCAACCTACAGCAGTTCCGCAAATACACAAACACACATCGAGAAAAGCCTATCGATCAAAAATCACAAATGGAAGAGCTAGAGGAGATTACCTGCATAATTGAGGGTGTAGGACAAGCCGTTGCAGCCGCGAGCCTTGACGCCAAGCTTCAGGAATGAGCGCTGACGCTGCCCGAGGAGTTGGCGTATTCTGCCGGCGGCGGCTTCCGTTAACGATAGCACTTGCTTCCGCATGGTGGGTCCGATCGTCTCTCCGGCTGTTCTCAGAAATGATTCGAGCTGCCCAATTGAAATTTGATGGAAGATCAGAGATGCGCTTAGGCTCCGAAACTTGGATCCAAAAATATGGATTATTCAGATTGAAGAACCACTGATTCTTTAAACCCAATGGACGCGAACGAATAGGAAAGCACAAGGATTCGGGTCTCAGTCCAATTTCAAATTGCCCATTTGACTGGATTTGTTTGGATCCGACCCGAGTGGCCCAAGGAGTTTGGTTTTGGATCATCTAGAGTAAGTAATATTTAAATCATTTTTAATTTTAATCGTTTTGGATAAGTTTTCACACAAATTATTGAGTATGCAAAAAAAATAATTACGAGATAAAAAGAAATATTAATAAAATAAATTTTATTAATTTAAATAAGAAGTGGTTACAATATTTATAAATGCAAATAACTTTCTGATTCTTCTCTTCGAATGTTGATTGAAGGGTTTGAAATTTGTTTTTGAATATGTACGTGTAATCTCTTCCGAATTTGTGGAGCAAACTACGTGTCATCTTAAAATTTGATATCAAGACTTGAATGATTTCGTGCCAAGAAAGATGTGGAACCTTCGCGGTTGCAGGAATTCGTCGTAGTAGAGAATTTTTTTACTTGAGTCCTTTTGGTTTGTTGTATGTTGTAAGTAGTGTTTTATGGAATGACTTGTGGTGTAACGAAAGCTTTTTTCTTATAGACACGAGCAGAATTTGCCTCACTTCTATTGGGTTGAACACTGTAGTTTTGATATAGATTGGTTTCAACAATAATTCCTGTCAATATCAATATATAACAAAAACTATTACAATGATTATATCTTGTTTAATAACACATATTCTGCAATACAGTAGACAGCATCACACGCACTTAGTGGGATTTGAATCCATGACCTATAAGATCATGGGCCAATTGACCTAGGCCTCGTTAGCAATATAGATTCGTCTCTTAATACTTGAAATTATTTTTTGCCCAGTATAACGAATCCAAAAATTTTTAAAAATAAATTTATATTTATATCAAATTGACTCATAAAAATGTATAAGACCCCAATTTTCTATGGACACTTATGTGAATCTGTCATCTTGAGCATACACAAAACCTAAATTTACCACGAATTTTAATTTAGAACTCAATTATTAACTAATTTATTTTTTAATCGAAATTTATTTTAAAATATTTTGATGTCAACAATAAGTATTTAAAATATTTTGATCCTTCCCGGGGCTCGTTGTATTCCAAGTAGGGTTGCCCTACCCAACCCTTAAAAAAATTAAAATACGCAAGTTCAACCCCAATGATAATTTAAATACCATTTTAGTCATAACTGTATTTTTGGTCTTATATTAATTGATTTTTATAATTTAGTGATGTGGTTTTAAATTTTGAGGATTATAGTCATTTTTGGCTAAGTTGGACGAAAAATTGCATGTAACTTTTGTACATGACTTAATTAAATTATAATTTGAATCATGTAACTTGAGAGTTGACGTTTTTAGTCATGCAAAATTGATTTTCGCAGTGTAGTCTTGGAACTTTAATTAACATTTTGATAATTTTAATCTTATTCCAACCAGTTTGACCATAAAATTGCATGTGATTTGTACATTATCAAATTAAATTAATTACAAGTTTACTCTGGTACTTTAGGATGGTTGTATTTTGATCTTGAATAGATTAATTTATACGACTAAAATTACAAATTAATTGGAGCATGTGCAAGTCACACTCGATTTTTTCAAACCAAGTTATCAAAATTTTAAAGTTACAGGACTAAATTACGAAATCAATTCATGTAAGATAAAAAAATACTGCCCCTCGATTACAGGACAAAACTTGTATTTTTGCTATATTAAAAAATAAAACTCGCAAAAACTATGGTAAATAACTAATTTTAACTATGGTTAAATAAAATTGATGCAAAAAAAATTAATTTTCCATCATGAAAAACTTATTTGCTACGACTAAAAGCTATGGTCAAATATAAAAAATCATGATAAATGTTTTAGCCACCTCCATAAAAAATTACAACAAATAAATATTGTATAACTGTGGTTAATAATTATTTATTATGATTATTTATTTTTAGCTATAACAATTACTCGCAGTTAAATGATATAATTTTTTTCCAGTGGAGTAGTCTCGATTCTTCTACTTCCTTCTATTTGTATGAGAAGCTGCGCGAAACCCTGATTTGGAGGCATGCAAAACTTTCCAAACTGTATGAGAGATTGCCATCTGTCTCTGTATCATTTGATACTGAGCTTGTTCTTGTCCAGGTGTCGACTCACAATTGGCACAATCATTGAAATCAATCTCATATTCATATTTTTAAATTAAGTTCAGATTCAGACCCAATAATTAATGCAATTTTATCCCTTTGTAAAATTGAAAATGACATATTATTTTTATATAATTAAAAATAGTAAATTACAGTGACTTCTCCGAAAGTTTGCATAATTACGAATACACTCTTGTTGTTCAAAAAATTATCAATACCCTCTTGATTTAACGGCCGTTTAACAATTAGCTCAACCGGATAGGTTTCCATCCATTTTTTTACAGTGAACTGACCGAAATACCCTTA
Organism: Sesamum angolense; assembly: GCA_034509725.1. Lineage (NCBI taxonomy): Eukaryota > Viridiplantae > Streptophyta > Magnoliopsida > Lamiales > Pedaliaceae > Sesamum > Sesamum angolense. Next base: position 62,880 of record JACGWL010000673.1, read on the forward strand.
TGAATTAAAAATTATAATTTTTTTATGGACTAAGTGGATAATTTTTTTAAAAAAAATCATCCATCTTGTTCGATTGTTTTATATGTTTTTAATTTCGTAAAAAAAATAAAAGATACAGTGAGGGCAAAGTTGATAATTCCATACCTCCATTCAAGGATTACATAATTTCATCAAACATCAGAGGGGTACTTGCAATTTTTCAAACAACGAGGGGGTATTTGTAATTATGCCAAATTGCAGAGGAGGTAGTTGTAATTTTTCCTAAAAAATAGCAATTTACCCCTCCTTATATTTTTTAAAATGAAACAATTTACCCTCTACATAAGGGGTAAATTACTTCATTTTTAAAAATACACCCTTATATTTTTAAAAATAAAAATATAATTTACTAATTCTTTTTTCATACGAGATATTTGCTAATTCCACGTATCGCAGCAGCAGGGATAAAATGCATTTAACCCCATTTTTATACATTGGCAGAGGCATCTGAAGATTGTTAGAGAAATGTCTTGAGTTTAAGCTCTTCTTGTCTGAAGTAATTTTCTACCCATTACTTTTCACTTTTCCTTTCTTCCAACCAAAGGGGATCCTTTCTTTAAATTTTGATAGTTGATGGACCAAAACAAAAATACAAAACATTGTCAATTTAAGGATCAAAAGTGTAATTAAGATTTAATCAGGTTAAATTACAGTCGATTCTCTTAAAATTCATTATAATTGGTAAATATTTTTTATTATTTAAAAATTTACAAATATTCTCTGGAATTACAGATTGTCTAACAAATAGTCCCTACAGTGAACTATCATAAAGGGGTATTTGTTAGACGGGATGTGTTTTATAACATTTCAAACAATGAAAAGGTTTTTATAATTACGACAAATCTCAAATGAACTCATTTTAATTACTGCAATATTTATTTAAGGATTAAAATAGAATAAATATTCGAATATAGAGGCCAAAAGTATAATTATTAATTTCTAATAAATGTTATTTACATTCTATTTTCATTAACTATAATTTAATCATATACTACTCTAAATCAAAATCTCACTTAAAATGAGACGATCCAGCAGAAACTATATTTAATTTTAGGGTAAATTACAAATTGCCCTTCGAACTATAGGTCTTTTTATAATTTATCCACTGAATCATTTTTTGTGTCAACTCAACTTTCAGACTTTGCGTTTTTATTTTCCACTTTGCCATTTGATCACATTTTTCGGCCACTTTTTCAGTCGCAAATAGTGCACGTGCAGTGCATGTGACTTTATTAGGGGTAATATTGTCTTTTTTTTGCAGCATATTATTTAAAAGAAAATCTTCCTCATCTCAACAATCTTCCTCTCTCAAACTCAAAAGAAATCAGCCCTCTTTTTGCAAAAATATGGAGACAAACAAGTGAAAAAATTATCACAGATGATATCTGTCATTGTGGAAGAAATTCAATTTGAAAGACATTATGGACTGATTTAAATCCCGGAAGGCAGTACACGGCTTGTGAAAAATTCTAGATAAATTTTTTAGTTAATGTTGTGTGAAAAGTAATTTTAATTTTGTAAATGGATTTGTTATATTTTAGCTTATTTGTAAATAGATTTGTCAAATTTTGTCTTTTTTATAATTGGGTTTGTGAAATTTTAGCTTTGATGTGATTTTTCTTGTAAGAATATTGAAAATTGGAGAATTTATGGCAAAATTTGTAGAATGTATGCAAAAATTTTATTCCGGCTGAAAAAATGGCCACAAATTGGAATCAGATGGCAAAGCGAAAAAAAACCATAAAGTTTGTATGTTGAGTTGACAGTTCGGAGGGCAATTTGTAGTTTACCCTTAATTTAACACCTCGTTATAAGTTCAATAAATATATACGCCGGTTGCAATCGTTTAAAATAACACCATACGTTCATTGTTGAAAATAATATTTTTGATTTATAGTTTTATGCAAGTGTTTAAAATTAGGGATAATTATACTACCTTCTCTTAAGTTTTGGTATAATTACACTTAGATCTTATATGATTTAAAAAATTACATTTAGTACCCCTGAGGTTTGCTTTTGTCTACTAATAGGTCCATTCATTAGTAAAAAATCACTGAATTCATTGAAATTTACAAAAAAAAAAAAAAAAAAGGAATTGAATGAAAATCGATATTTATTCTCGATTGACATATTACTGACTTGTCACAAGTCAAATAAAACTTTTGTGACTAAACTACTTTTAAGACGGTGAGAATATACTTCCCCACATGCATTAATGTATGAAGATATATAAGAGTAATTTAATCATAAAAATATTTTATTTGACCTGCAATATCAGTAATAAGACGATCAGGGGTAAATATAATTTAATTCGATTATTTTATTAATATCATCAAATTCAATAAATTTTAACTAAAGATGGGACTTATTTGTTAGACGGAAGTAAATATCAAGGTACTAAATATAATTCTTCAACCACAGAGATTTACTTATAATTACATCAAACCTCAGGAGATGGGAATGTAATTATCCCTTTAAAATTGAGACGATTTTTAAATCAAAAGTTATAAGTAGCTCCATACCAACTTCTACAATTTATTGACAAAATTGTAAATATTAAATTATAAACGACACGAACTGAACCAGATCGAATCAAAAAATTAGTTCGATATTTAATTTTTATTTTCTTGAAAATTCGATATAGGGATCAATTTTGATTTTTAGTAATAGTATACCAACCGTATCGAACACTAAAATATTATTTGTATTTATATTTGCATACATATGTTTAATATATTAAATATTTTTTTCATTTTTTTATTATTAACTTATTAAAAGTTAAAAAAAGAAATAAGAATCAAAATTATTTTTTTTAATATTTACTTTTCATACTAAATTAATTTTCTGAACATTCTCAATTTTATTATTATTTAACTTATATTTTTTTAATAAAATTATTTTCATCGTAAAAATAAAATTTATTAAAAAAAGAAAATAAAAAAACGTTTGAATTATATCAAGTATAAAAAAGTAGACAAAGGAATCACCGCCGTCACTGGATTCTGGGCAGCCCAGATAGAACCTACTCCGAATGTACAAGTAGAGAAATACCGACATAACATAGTATAATATTTGTAAACATAAGACTCATCCGAGCACGACCCTCTACAATTACAAAAGCCTAATGACATCAAACGAACGCCAAGAGTCGGACAGTCTCTCAGTGGGACACCAGAGAGGTCAGCCCACCGCGGATCACAGGAGACGGCGACACTTGTTTCGCTCTGTGCTGTTCATGGATTGCCCACCCTCGTTATAAATACCTCTCGGATTCTTGGCCACCTTCTCATCTTCTTGGAGCTTAGTAATCGAAAGATTAAGCTGTAATTCTCCACTTCTCTCAAGAAGCTGCTGCTGTCTTGCTTTCTCGAAGGTTTCTCTCTCCTCTCTTTCTTGATTCTTTGTTCTTTCTTTCTGGGGTGGGGGTTGGGGGGGGGGGTTGAGGGTGATGAATGGCTGCTTTATTTGGATGATAATGATATGGGTTAATTCCTCATTGTTGTATGATTGTCTTGATTTGTGGTGTTTTCAGTTGAAATCAGTACTTGTTGAGTATACTGATCAAATCATGTATTAGTCTTGTTTGAGTGGGTTTGCTGGGCTGGAATCCTATACCCTGTTGCTGATATTATGCTTTGGTTTTGGAACTTGAGGAAAGATGGAATCTTTATGTTAGTCTTCTTCACACAAAAGAATTAGCAAGCAAATTATAGGATGTATTTTAGAAAATGAAGCAAATTATGATTTAATAGGAAAGTAAAATGCGTTCTTTTTCAAGCACACGTCAACATTTTTGTTCATTTCGGGATAAATTGTAGTTCTCCTAATATATTAAGATATTCGTTAAACTTTTAAATGATATGATCATTGAATATGAAATTAGAACTACATTAAATAAGAGAGTTTTTAGGTACGATTGTTGCTGCGCTTGTGGTTACGGTCTTAAGGGTACGTCTTAAGATGTGACACAACTCCCTAGTACAGGAGGCAGTGATCTTCCTTTTTTTAAAGTTTAGGGTATTGTCATTCTGTTTTCTTTTTTTTTTTTTTAATTTTTTTTGGTTTGAGAGAATTTGTACGTGTTTTGAGGTTGGGTCATGTTACACAAACACCCTTTGATTTTTGCAGAAATTACAGTTACGTTGTCTGAAAGGTTTTGGTGTAATGGTTTTTAGAGGGGTGTTTGTATAAGTTTTACTTCTGAACGAGGAGGGTACTTGTAATTGCAACTATAACTTCAGGGTGTGAAGTTGTAACTTTACAAAAGTTTCAGGAGTGTTTTTTTATTTTAGCCTAACCTCCGGGGATGTCAACATCTGGTCTCAGATCTTCATGCCCTCGATTAGAAAGAAACATAAAAGTTTCTGTGTAGGCGGGAACCGATTCCCCTGTCTTGCTGTTCTGGGATCCTAAAATCAAAGCCTTAAAAAATTGAAAAAAGGAAAGAAATACTTCCATCCAAATCCAATAGCCCTTTATCTGTTTCAAGAACCCTAAGGCATTGTAAATCTTAAACCTTCTGAGGTAGGAAGAAGCAGATCATGGAAGGACTAGGGCTTCTTTGACTTGTAAAACTCCTTCGGTTACAGCTGCTTTCTTGCAAATCATTTGTAGTTCGTCCTGCTATTATGTGTTTCAAAGTTTCATACGTTACATCCTCAAGAATTTTGTGTATTCTTCGTGAGAACTTCTATGATTATGCCCTTTGTGTAGCTGGAAGTACAAGTTACAACTTGCAATGAGGCGTTCCCGTTTGTCAAAAGCCTTATGATCTTTGTTCGTGGGCTGTCTTAGTTTTTTGTTCCTCAACTTGTTATGTATGGATCAGGTGTAGAAATGTCGACTGTCAGCATTCCATCGCCATGCTTGCTTAAGCCAGTGTCGTCCATGGGATCCGATTCGTTAAGCCGGAAATCCTACTCTATCGGTTCTGTCAAGAGGGTTTCAAGAGCATTTGGCTTGAAATCTGTCCCATCCTTCAGAGTATCTGCAATGGCAGTGTACAAAGTGAAGCTGATCGGTCCAGAAGGTGAGGAGCAGGATATAGAAGCCCCCGACGACGAATACATCCTCGATGCAGCAGAAAATGCAGGAATGGAGCTGCCCTACTCGTGTCGAGCTGGCTCATGCTCGACCTGTGCTGGCCAGTTGGTCTCGGGATCGGTGGACCAGTCGGAGGGATCGTTCCTCAGCGACGAACAAATGGAGAAAGGGTATCTTCTGACCTGTGTTTCGTACCCCAAATCGGATTGCGTTATTTATACCCATAAGGAAGAAGACCTCCTTTGATAGGTTAATAGTTTTGTGCAATTTGAGATGTCATGTTTAATGCATGCTGCAGGACCATTCTCTCCCTCTTTGTGTACCCCGATGTAATGAATCAGGACCATAAGTCGCTTACATGTGTATTTATAGAGAGATTCAAATCCATCACCATTTGACTGAACGTATCCCGTTTTTACTAATTGAACCAAAAAGTATTCGCACTGTCTGTCACCTGATTTGTGTGAATGTTGTTCAAGGGCTTGCAGAGTCAATCAAGTCGAGCTAGTTAAGCCCGTTTAAACTCATATTCAATTGAAGATGATAGCGTCAAAAAGAGAGTTTTAAATGGATTATAAGTTTTCGTAATTCCACTACAAATTGGGAATTACAAACTCAAGTAATACATTAGTTATACATTTTTTTTTTTTCCCGTTCTCTCATTGAAAATGCTCTAACTGACGTCGTGCAAGTTTGGAGAAGACACTAGTTGTCTTCTATTGACAGTGACATCATGCAAGTTTGCACAAGACACTAGTTGTCACTAGGAAACATATAATTTTTAGTTACGGTTAATTACTATAGTTAAAAGAAAAAAATCGTGGCAAATACAAATCAATCACGGCTTTGCAACGGTCATTGATTGTTGTTTCTGCAGGTGTGGCCAAAATTATAGTAAATATTTTCGCTATGTTTAAGAACTATGGCAAGTATTGATTAATCATCGTAAAATTTTAAATTTTTGCTTTGATTTTGTTTAACCGTGGTTAATTATTAGTACTGATTTTCCATGAATTTTAAGCCGTGGTCATTTATAGTGTAGTGAAAACTCAATTTTTTTTATAATGTATCTTCTATCAACAGGTGAAGGATCTATTGTCGAGTTAAAGAGAGAGTTAAATTCATTCATGAATTCGAGTCCTAGTTTTTTGCTCAAGCTTAACTTAATTTCAAGCTGCAAAGAATTTGACTAAAAAATTAAGATAAATTATAATGAACTTTATTGAGGTTTTGAATAATTATAAATATTTTCTTATTATTTAAAAAATTACCAATAACTCATTGATTTTAATGGCCATCCAACAATTATTAATTTTTTGTTATGAACGGACCAAAATGCCCTTATAAATTATGAATTATAATTTTACTTATTTGATAAATTTTTCTAAGAAAAATATTTATGGACTAAGCGAATAATTTTTTAAAATTTTTCCGTCCAACTTAGTCGATTTTTTAACATTCTTGTAAAAAAAGAAATACAGTAAAAGAGCAAAGTTGATAATTCCATTCATTCATTAAAAGATTACATAATTTTATCAAATATTAAAAGATATTTAAAATTTCTTAAACAATAATAGCTTCCGAAATGAAAGGGACTAAACAGATTCAAGAGGGATCCACCAAAGAAAATCCTTCCATTTTTCTGGAAGGAATATTCATAATCATGCAAACCTAAGGAATATCATAATCATGCAAACCTCACCAAAGCTGATTATAATTTACCCAAAAACTTATCAATCTGAATTTGCAAATTATGAATTTGAGGTGGTTGAGTTTGTTGATTTCGATTCCAATGACGACAATCGTCAATTTAATTTAGCCTAGTAAAAATTTATATTTCATTTTATATAAATATATATGCATACTATATATACATATATAATTAAATAATATATATATATATATATTTTGAAGTAAGAGAGATGAACTATTATTAATTGAAATAAATCGATTAGAATTATCATCATACTTGTTGACATCAATATATAACAAAGACTTATAATAATCATATTCTACTGAGCAAGACATATTGTTACAGTAGATGACAACTCTTATTTTGCAGTAGACAAAATCCTACACACGTGAAGGAGTTCGAATCCATGACTTCTAAAATCATGGGGCCTCAACTTGCCAATTGAGTTAGGCCTCATTGGGATGAATAATATAATTTTTAAACACATATATTTTAAATAAAATTTAAAAATGCAATAAAATCTGAAGCTAGCAAAATTAAGACATGAGTCGGATTTAATCTATTTAAATAGTGAAAATTGATTAAATATATTAATAATTTAAATTAAAATATACATTAAATGAAAACAGATCAATAAAAATTATTTTACCAGAAGACCTATACTCACAATTATGCTAATTAAGTTTTAAATATGTTTATTATAAGATTAATTTCAAATTTATCATTTGAGCAAGGAATCCATGAACAACTATATTTTTTCATAACGGCTGATAATGTATTTTAAAATATTTTATAAGATATTTTAGAGCGGATAAGATGTTGTAAGGTATTTCATAATTTTTTTAGAAAAAAAAAAGAATAACCTTATAAAATCTAAAAATAGGATGCTAGAAAATTATAAGCTATTCCAGAAAAATGTGAAAAATTATACTTTCCTCCAAAAAAAGTTTTAAAATTATGCTTACACCCCCTTCAATAATTCTTTCTTTACACCCGTCACCATTCTGTTAGGGTTTGGACGAAAAATACCGATGGTAATAAAAAATAATTACATGAATTTTTAATTTTGCCCCTCATTTAATTTTTTATGTATATTTTTGTATTTATATATATATATATGTGTGTGTGTGTGTGTGTGTGTGGGTGCGGTTAACATCATTATATTTTTTTTCTTATAAGTATAAAATTATTACATGAAAATATTAAATAAGGGGTAAAAGTGAAAAATCTATGTATTTTTTATGCTAACTTCAATATTTTTTATTTAAAACCTAATGAAAAGGGGTCAAGTGTAAACAGTGAATTTTCGTAAGGAGTGTAATTTTAATTTTATTTTTTTTAGAAAAATGTAATTTCATATCTTTAAAAAATCTAAGTATAATTAACCTCTAAAATATATCAACTTATAATCAATTTAACCAAGCGCCCTCTAAATCATTGCAGTATGCTCGACATGTGTGATGGGCCAAAGGTGTTTAAAGTTGAAGTACAACATTAACAATACATGTATTATTATGTTGGAAGTTTGAACCTAATCCCTTGAGGTTATAGTTGTATTGGGACACGAGACCCGACCAGCTCTACTCCAATTCTCCAAGTACATGTACTGTTCTACTCCGGAGGAGTTGTTCATAAAAGGGTTTGTAAGTTAAATAGACGGTAACATCAACATTTGATTGAGTTGGCATCACTTTTTTTTTTCCAATGAAGAAGAGTTTATGGGTTCAAATCCAAGTTTCCCGACCCTCCATCTCCATTGTAATTAAAAAAATAATAATAATAAAAAGAAGAAGTCATGTATTGAGTGTATGAATAATATGTAGCCCTTCAAATTAAAAATATGGTATGTGTCAGTCATCAAACTATACACCGAGTGTCACATTTACAGGACTGAATTTCTAATCATGTTTCTTGGATACATGAATTAATTACGAAAAGGGGCAGGTGTAAACAATTCTTTTGAGAGTTAGTATCTATACTATTATAAAGGAAAGATGGTTTTTAGACTCAAAATAGAAGTTTTGATACCACTACACAAAATTATTATAATACCAAAAATACCCTTTTACTTCCTAGTTCATGTTAAATTAACTACTCAATCAAGAAAAAAACAATTCATCAATTCGACCAAATACATTATTATAACTAAAAATAATAAATAAATTATAACAGCTCACATAAATTGAGACACTCATATAAGGTGAAACATATATCCACCCTTCATGTGGGACTTGAAACTCATGACCTTGAACTTGTTTATAGGACCTTAGCTTTGAGTCTTTGACCATTAAGCTAAGACACAATTATGATTTCACAAAGAATGTTACTAGCAAGAATTAGTGATAAATAATTGTGTATAAAATAGTAATTAAAGACGATTAGATACAAATATAGTGATAGCCTAGTGACAACCAAAAATTATAATCACAATATTATATTGTCACTATATTGACAATTTGCGCATTATTTTTTTCAATAACATCATATTTTAAGTGATATTTTAAAATTGTTATTTGATATATTGTCACTAAAATTATATTTTTTAGTAGTGAAGTTACAATTGCATCTTTTATCAAAATATGATTTGGATGAAATGTAACACCAAAATAATTACTGAAAAAATGGGTTAAATGATGCAAAAGTTTACTTTTGCATGCAAAAAATGCATGTTTGATTTACTCAATTAGTTATCATTTTAGTCTCGAAACGAGTATGAGTGAGTCTATTATAATTTATTATTTTATATATTTAATTTATATTGTTGTATTATTTAATTATTTATGATTTTAATATTAATATAATAATATAATTATTGTTTCTACTTAAAAAAAAAAAAATTGCTCAAGTAGAACGCCAAATATGGCTTAGAGAAAGAATATAGAGGGACATAATTTTCACGTAACTTGTTTATAATATATTAAAATGTCACAAAATAAATTAATTTTCCTTTCTTTCCCCTCCGTAAACCTAGAACTAATGATAACTATCAAAATTTTCAACCACTATATTGAGGATCAAGATGCATAGTGGGTTAGGTTGGGTCAGCCCAATCAAAAATAAGATTAAATCAATAAAAAAATAGACTAAGTTGTACAAGTCGGCTTGGAATCGAGCCAGTCCCAGGTATTGAAACCTGAGGACCAACCCAGCCCAATGGTCAGGATCACTTGATCTTGAGTCGAGCCTATTGGAGCTTTTTTATTTTTTATAAAAATAATGCATAACATATAAGTTTTATTTTATTTTTCTAAATGGATTGTTCTAATAGTTTTTTTTTTTTTTTTTTTTTTTACTTTTGAAACTCTACAAATCATTATAGTTATTGTTTTATTTCTAAATTTTCAGTACTTTAGTTTATTAGTACTCTATATTTTTTTTTTCAAAGTTTATTCAAGTCAAATTTGAATTTATTATCATATAAATTTATTGTTGTAAGCTTGTTCATCAGAGTATTATTTAAATTTATTATATAATTTTAACTATAATTTTTTCTAGTTATAATTTTTTGTGTGATTTAATTAATTATTTTATTTTATTTTTTTTATTTTATAAAACAACCATAAATGTTAGGGGTGTGGATTTAATTTATTTCTTTGTTTGTTTATATTTTGGAGAAAAAAAAGTTGGAATAAAAAAATTCTAATAAATTATTTATCTAAAGAAGAAAATTGAAAGTGGAAACAACTCCATGTTTAACAAAGATATACTTCATTTGCTCATACTCCACACAAATTGATTAATCAAAAGCACTAATTCTGTACTTAGACTTGTCACCTCAATTAATATAATTCCATTTAAAATCTCAACCCCATTCAACTTTTTAGTTAAGTTTTTTGCTTATTAATTTCTAACCCATATTGATTACATAATAATTCATATGATGTGGCTTATAATTTAAATGATGTTTCATTTCGTGAGGTATTGTCTGTTCTGATTTTGTATAAGTTTTCACATTTTTATTTTGAAAAGGTTTCTCTAAAAAAAGGGGCTTTGGGTCTTACAAGCCACTCAAACTTTTTGTCTACTATCAATGTGCGAATGCTTACTTACATTATTAGCCCCCTGGACAAGGAGATTGGGAGGGACACACAATCTTGTTCTCACAAAAGATGCCAAATAATGTGGCTTGTGACTCGATCAGTGTCCTATTCAAAAGGTATTGTTTACTCGAACTTTATATAAATCTTAGGGTAAATTACAACCACCTCCCCTGAGGTTTGGCGTAATTACAAATACCCCCTCGTTATTTGGAAAATTACAAATACCCCCCTGATGTTTGATAAAATTATGTATTCCTTGGATGGAGGTATTGAAATGTCAATTTTGTCCTTATTACATTTTTTTTATTTTTTAAAAAAAAATTAAAATCTTATAAAAATATTGAATGGGATGGATGAAAAAAATTTAAAAATTATAAAAAAAAATTATCCCCTTAGTCGATAAAAAAATATATTTTTTTAAAAAAATAAATAAGATTATAATTATTAATTCATAAGGGTATTTTGGTCAGTTCACTATAAAAAATGGATAGATTAGGGAAATTGTTAGACGATCGTTAAAATTAGGAAGGTATTTGTAATTTTTCAAACAACGAGGGGGTATTCATAATTATAATAAACCTCAGGGGAGGTAGATGTAATTTACCCTAAATCTTATGATTTTATCTTAAAAAGACGTCTGACTAGAAAAAGGAGGAGGTTCGGAACTTACAAGCTACTCAAACTCCTCACTTATAGCCAACATGAGACGTTTGCCTACATCAATTACTTTAATAATTGGTGTAGGAGATTGAGAGGGGCACACAGTCTTATTCTCACAAACAATGTCAAATAATGTGGCTTGTGACTCGATCAGTGTCTTATTCACGAGGTATTGCTTACTTTGACTTTATATGAACCTCATGATTTTATTTTAAAAAGACGTCTTACTAAAAAAAAGGATGAGGCTCGAGGTTTATAAGCTATTCAAACTCCTCATTTATAACCAACAGTTGGGACGTTTGCCTATATGAATTACTTTAATATAAAGTATGATTCATCAAATAATATTCAACTAAAAAGCCTCTTTTCTACAACAACTTAAAATAAAAATGAATTACATGTTTTCATATTCGCATAATTTCTTCATTTATTGTTGCAAATTTATGTAATAAATAGTGAAAAATTCTATTATCATCGTATCTTCTATTCCATTTAATATATATATATATATATATATATATATATATATGCTATGTTTAGAATTTGTTTTAAATAAAATAGATGATAATTTTTTTATACACATAGCATGTATATAATAAATAAAAAATATAATAAAATTTAAAATAAAAATTCAATCTCCATTCATGGAGAGCTTTCTTTCAGAATATAAGGAAATTACATACAAGATAGAAAAAAAATTATGATTATTATTATTTTTATTCATTGGAAAAAAAATTGTATAATAATTCTTAATTATAGTATGGAAAATGTGAACCGATTGAAAAATTCTGTGTCCATATACACACGTACACAATAACCAGTCAAGCCAAATTAGCGCCCCCACGATTTGACCCACGTACCCGGTTCGAACCGGTTGCACAGCCGCCACCAGACCGGCTGGTCCCGTCTCCAGGTTAACGAACAATGTCGTTTCCCCTCGTTCGTGGTCGGTTTTTCCCGGACCCGGCTCCAAACAAAGAACTTAAAAGCCTCGAGAAGCTGGTTTTCTTTCCATGACCACTCTTGAACCCGACTCTCCCAGTGCAGGAGACCCGGGGAGAACCGGGTTCAGGCGCCTGCACGATGGGCTTGCCTCCCGGTTCGGACCTGCTCCTGAACAACAACCTGCCGGCCTTCTTCTCCGGCGGGGCGCCGTCGAACCCACGGGATTTGGGAGTACCGGGGAGCCCGAAAACCGAGGTTCTGCCTACGTTTCTGGATGAAACGACGTCGGGGCGATGAGAGAGGGAGTTGAAGTTGCGGTTGAAGCCGAGCTTCAACGACGTCTTGCGTTGCATTACGGCGTTGCGGTCGAACCAGTCTTGTTCGTCGTCTCTGGGGACCCAGAAAGATTCCGGCGGAAGATCAGAGAAGGTTTCCGGCGGATCCGACTTTGATTCCGAAGCCATTGATTATCAGTTACTGCTCTTCGGTTCTGTGTGTGTTAGTGTGTGTGAGAGAGAGGGGAGAGAGAGATTGGAGAAGCAGGGCATATGGGTATGTTTCCCATAAGATAATGACAAGGATTCATGGTGTTTATTTTTCCCACTCAAAGACAAAACGAGCTTTCAAATATAAATTTCCAAACAACATGGTGAAATTAGGATGGAATGATATGTAATATTATTTAAGTGTGAAAATATATGGGATAATTTTATTGTCTATTTATATAAATTATTTTTATATTTTATATAATTATAAAAATGATCCATGACAGCCAAAAGTAGGAGTAGTTAATTTATGTAATAATGTTAATATTTTTAAGGGGTGTGTATGTAATGTTTAAAAAAAAGTAAGGAGTGATTTATATAAGTGATAATGATATTTTGGTGGGTGTATGTGCAATTATTTAAAAAATAGGAGTGATTTGTGTAAATAGACTATAGACTAAGAGGTGTAAAGTTAATTATCCCAAAAAGATATTTGATGTGAACTTAGACCACCTGTTTAGGGTTTAAAGATCTTTTGTCATATTTTTGTTGTCGGATGTCACATCCACATTTGTATTACAATCGGTCTCACTTTTAAATTATAATCTATTTTAATTTAATATATATATATATATGTGTGTGTGTGTGTGTGTGTTAATGAGTAAAAGAAGAAGTGGATGTATTTTAGACACACTTGGATAGACAAAAGTCGAGAATTTAATGCTTTAACTGTATGGTTTAATTAGGGTTGACAATTTCAATTTGGATTTTGGAAACACGTCTCGTATGGGCGGGTCTGGGATGCTATTTTTTGGGGTCGGGGCAGGGGCAGGGCAGGGGCGGGTTCGGGGCATTTGAAACCTGCCTCGATCGGGTCTGGGGCAGGGTACGGGTCCTGTCCCGACCTCGCCGCGACTTTTTTTATATATTATTAATATATAATATATTATAAATAAAAATTATAGTATTATATTTTATTCCTAAATAATTTTTTTATGTACCCAGATGTATATAAGAAATACAAAAATAAAAATTAGTTGATAAAAAATTTAATAATTTAAATGAACGTATTTTTTGTCTTATCCAATTCATTTTAAATTAAAAATTATATTAAGGTATTTTAATCAACAACTTAGTAAATTATAATATTTTTTATAAAATAATTATTTAATATGACACATACAAATTTTATGTTATATTTTAATATATATTTGTATTGTCTTATACTTTTTTAAATTGACAAGTCATTCACTAATGATTTCTTATATATATTTATGAGTTTTATATTTATATCAAGATACATAGTATGCATTATGCAATCTATTTTATTATTTATAAATTTATATCAAAATTTAGGAATTTCTATGAATTAATCTAAAGATAATGATAATAAAAATATTATTAATAATAATAATAATAATAATAATAATAATAATAATAGTTGAACAATTTTAATTATTTTTATTGTTATTTTATTATATATAATGAGATCAAAAAGCTTAATCAGTAATTGATATTTTAAAATTTAGGCGCTCGATTCATACCAAATTTAAATATATATATAAGACTGTGTCCATTAGTTCATATCAGATGGTATGATTTAAAATCACATGGCCTGATTTAACGATACACCATCTTGAATGATTGCTCGTATGTTCCGAGTACGATATATTGATATCCGTATACCCAATAAGTCTAAAACTTTATCAAATGTATTTTTTATAAGTTTGATCATATCTAAAGGTTTGATTTGAATTTTGACGGTCCGATTAACCCATGCTATTTAACAATGTAAGATGATAGTTACATCAATGTAATACTATAATTTATGAAAATACAAATTTATTGCAGATTGTGAACATATATTAATCTCAACTATAAAATATTTTTATGTATTTCAATTGCATTATTCCAGATAATGGATACTTTTCTACAACATTAAATTGTTCAGTATGAATTTTATTGTATTTTTTGGTATATTTTACTAATTATATTATTAATTAATATGACACATATATTTTCTATGTTATATTTTAATATCTATTTGTAACCTATTATACTTTTTTAAATTGACAAATCCTAATAAATAACTTATATATTTTATATCTATTTGTGAGTTTTATATTTATAGTAAGATACATAGTATACAACCTATTTTATTACTTATAAATTTATGTCAAAACTTGGTGATTTTCATGAATTAATCTAAATATAATAATAATAATAATAATAATAGTAGGAGTAATTAATGATGGTTGAACAATTTTAATTATTTTTTATTGTTATTTTATTATATATATTATGAGGTCAACCACTATTTTGTATTTTAGTTTAAAAAGATCGTCTCTTAGTTTTATTTATTTTTGTATATAATGAGATCAACAACTTTTAAAAAATAACTTATATTTATTTTTTAATTAATATTAATAACTATAAAATTCATTGTAAATTGTAAAATAACAATACAATTATATAATATTATATATAATTAATTATTGTTTTAAAAAATAAAAAAGAATAAAAAAATGTTGATAATTCGGGGCGGGGTAGGGTATGGGGCTGGGAAAATTTTATCGGGCCGGGTCTCGGGTCTGCATGGACCTGTAACAAACCTGCCCCGTTGCCATCCCTAAGTTTGATGGAAGAATTTCAAACGATCATATAACTTTTGATCTTTGGAAGGAGGTACAATATGTAACTATTATATCGGTCGTCTTCTTCAGGAGAATCCAATCCCTAGCACTATTGTGGGAAGGGGCTACTGTTCATTCTGAAACTCTATCGTTTCAACTATTGGTCGGAAGTTTTTTTTTTTTTTTTGTATTTTTTCTATTTTTTAGTTGACTTTAAATATTTTTCATATTTTTTTATTGTTATTGCACTACAAAAAATTGAGTGTTCACTATACTATAAATAACCGCGGCTTAAAATTTTTGGTAAATCAATACTGTTAAGCAGGTTAAAGAAAACCAAAGCAAAAATTCAAATTTTTACCACGGTTAATCTGTATTCCTATAGTTTTTAGCCATGGCCAAAATATTTGTCATGATTTCGGCCATGACTTTGGCGACACTAATAGAAATAACGGCCAATAATCGTTCCAAAATCATGATTGATTTGTATTTGCTACAAATTTCTTTGTTTGACTATAGTAATTAATCGTAGCAGAAAATTATATTTTTCTAATATTATTTGGACTTGATATTTTACCAAATTATTACTAGAATATTCGGACTTTTTCAGGCAAAAATTTGTTGGTATTTGAGACAGTCCATAATTTAGCTCGTTTCAAGCCTAAAAACTATATTACGAGAACTCATTTAGTAATAAATTACTTGACTTCAATTTCGACTTCTCAGAGTATCTGTGACGTATTCTTCTTTAGGTCAAATTCATTACTCCCTTAGAGGTGTTATTCTATTACACTTTGGCATATTAGCGTTTCACAGAAATTCACACACCTTCCTTTTGAATTTTTTCAAAAATAATTAAGCTAAATTATAATTTAAAAATAAAATATATATATATATATATATAATATACATATTGATGTAACACCATTATATAATATCAATGTATGATTGAGAATTCAATACACCTAAATTGCAAAATACCATATGTTGGGTTGGGGCACATTGGAATCCTAATGACTAAATACATATATATATATATATATATATATATATATATATATATATATATATATATATATATATATATATATATATATATATATATATATATATATATGGTAAATTACAACCACCTCCCCTGAGATTTGGCGTAATTACGAATACCCCCTTGTTGTTTGAAAAATTACAAATACCCCCTGATGTTTGATGAAATTATGTAATTCTTGGATGAAGGTATAAAAATGTCAACTTTGCCCTTATTGTATTTTTTTTATTTTTTAAAAAATTAAAATCTTATAAAAATATGAAACGGGATGAATGAAAAAAAATTATCCACTAAGTCCATAAAAAAATAAATAAAATTATAATTTTTAATTTACAATGGTATTTGGTCAGTTCATCATAAAAAATGAATGGATTGGGCTAATTGTTAGGTGACCGTTAAAATCAAGGGAGTATTTGTAATTTTTCAAACAACGAGGGGTATTCGTAATTATGTTAAACCTCAGGGGAGATCGTTGTAATTTACCCTATATATATATTCAATTATAATTACATTATATACTCAATAATTAACAAGCAATGTATTAATATTAATATCAATCATCTATGACAAACTAACTACCGATCTTATAGATGAGAAGAAGAATTTGAAAAGGTGTAATTGAAAATACATAAATATTTTTGATAATTTAAAAAATTGGTGTTGCAGTGTAAGTAACCACTATTTGTGAGTGAAAATAAAATTTTCACCAACCCCAGCTCCCCCAAATAGTCCGATCTTTTTTGTACAGTATATATAGATATAAATTAAATATAATATAGGAGTAACCAATCATTATAGTTAAAGCAAATCAACACCCACATATTGGTCAAATTTGAATCTACGGTCTTATAGTCGTGAGATCTTAATTTTGACAATTTTGTTAGGCCTTATTGCGGATTCATAGAATTGATTACCTAGTCTTTTTCATTAGAAGATCAATTCTATTATACAATACACCAAAATATTTGCTCTATCAAATATACCAATATTTTTTTAAAAATAATAAAGTAATAAAAATAAGGTTAATTGCATTTTGTCATTCGAATTATGATCGTTTTTACACTTTCGTATCTATTTTTTTTTTTTTTTGTTAACTTACCATATTTTACGAAATTTTGCACTTTGCCATTTATAACTATTTCTCCATAATTTTTTTTGTCGAAAAAAAACATCACATGCAGTGCACATGTGATATTTAAGGATTATGTGATCTGATATTTTTTACATATGCACATGTGATGTTTTTCTGGCAAAAAAAATCAACCAAAAAATGGTCATACATGGTAAAGTTCAAATTTCGTAAAGTTGAGATAGTAAGTTGACACGAAAAAAAGTTTAGATGTCAAAGTGTAAAAATAAGTATAGTTCGGATGACAAAATGTAATTTACCCTAAAAATAACATACTACAAAAGCTATTATCTATACTATTGTATCTTATAACAGTAGATAATTTTTGGTGTGTTTTCATATACTAAAAAAAAATATGATTTTTTGCTACAATTAATTATTAGAACCAAAAAGTAAAAATCTTGGCAAATAAAAATCAATCATGGCTTCGCAACGTTCATTAGTCATTGTTCCTGCCTGCAAGTATGGTCAAAACTTTAGCCATGACCAAAATCATGACAAATATTTTGGCTATGGCTAAAAATCATGACGAATATTGATTAATCGTGGTAAAAAAAATAAGTTTCTACTTTAAATTTTTTAATTGTAATAATAGTATTGATTTAGTACTATTTTCAAATTGTGGTCATTAAAGTGTAGTGAAAAGTTATTATTATTATTATTTTTGTGATATTAACTTACTAAAAATGCTCTTCGTAGATTTCATGAGAAAAACAATCTATTTAGTATTATTCCATAAATATTAAAAATACCAACTACTATTTTATTTGATAACTACAATTGTTGATTTCCATATAATTTAATCAAGGAAATCTTGTAGCTAAAAACATATAAATTTTTATTGATAACATTTTGTAAAGAAACTAAATATATATATATATATATATATATATATATATATATATATATTATATTTTGAACATTGCACGTCTAGCGTACAGAACCGTCGGTATGCATAGACCAACACCCACATATTTGAAATTCGAACCAAAGAGCTCCACCGGACTTAATGCAATTTACCTATTGCAAATAAACAAATTACCTCCCTATAGTAAAAAAACAAAAAGCAATTTACATTTTCGTATTTTTTAAAATAAAATAATTTATCTCCATGTTTAAGGAGATATATTATTTTATTTTAAAAAATACAGGAGGATAAATTATTATATTTTAAAAAATCATAAAAAAATTACTATTTATTTTTAAAAAATAATTTACTCATTTATAATATCATATTAAAATTGCTTACAATTTTTTCCCAAGCTCTACCTATTGAACAGTTTCAGAACCTTAGCCTTACCATTGATGCAACAGACCTCGAGTCCAATCTTCATCCTTATTTAAATGACCCATTTACCCTCAATATATATTCTTTTTCCTGGTAGACAGCAAATGAGAGAAACTTCGAGTTAAAACTCGACGTGCAAACTTCTAGATTCAATTTTAATACACGTTTGAATATTTGTTCATATCAAGTTATGGGTCAATTTAGATTGACATCGAACCCTATCGTTGGGGTTACGTTCGAAAATTTTCAAATTACAAGCCCATGAATGGGTTTTTTTTTAAATCAATGAGGCCTAACTCAGTTGGCGAAGTCGAGGTTTCATAAATTTAGAGGTCATGGATTTGAATAATAATTGGGATGTTGTTTGTTATATAGCAAGAGTTAGTCTATTGCAAAGTAGGAGTTGTTGTCTGTATGTGTTTATTTCAATTAATAATAGTTCATCGCTCATACCTCAAAAAAAGAAAGGGGTTTTTAAGGCAAAAATTGAGGTCTTATGAACAAGTTCGAGTTCATGGGTCCATCTCCCACCGAATGTATGGGTATTGTCTCACGTTATGTGAGTATAATTTATTTATTTTTAATTATTTATACAATTATATTGTTATATTAATTAAATCGATATATTTATCAAAAATAGGTTTCAATTAAATTTGAAGTCAATATTCAAAATTCGTACAAGTTGCATTAATGAATTGTTTTAAGTTTCACACAAGGATTCAATTATTCAAAAAACGTGGCCCATTAATTAAACAATCTCAATTGAGTTCTTAATTCCATAACAACCCAAAATTCTTGAAAATTCAAGCTTGTTGACTAGGCTAATATATCACACGTAACAAATGTCCTCGTGGCCATGACAAATATTGATAAACCTCAAACAATTATCATATGTTTAAGTATTTAAATAGCAATATTGTTAACTAATTAATTTTTTAGATAAGAGCGACGAACTATTATTAATTGAAATAAATCGATTACAAGTACATTAATCATGAAGATCTGCATCAATATCTAACAAAAACTATTATAATAATCATAATCATATCCTATTCAATAACACCTATTATTACAGTAGACAACTCCTACTATGTAGTAGACCAACTCCTATTATACAACAGATAATATTCCATGCACTTGGCGGGTTCGAACCCATGACCTCTAAGATCATGAGGTCTCACATTCGCCAACTGAGCTAGACCTCATTGACAACTATATAATATTTATAACTTCAAAAAATGATGCAGTGGAAGTTATGAAATTTGAAATATAATTGAATTGCTCGTCCCCAATGCTCAAAGAAATCAATGGAAAAATGAAATATATGGTTGAATGAATTCTTACGATAAAGTTTGCTAGTATTTGAAATAAAGAGTTATAACTTAGTATATTTTAAATGGGATAAATTTTGGATTATCACATGAAAGGGTAAAATCCTTTTTTGGTCCCATTAAAAAGGGTCAGTTTCGTTTTTGGTACCACAATTATTGGGAGTTCGGTTTTTGGTACCATTAAACCCAAAAATAAGTTTTTTTGGTCCCGACTTAACGGCAGACGGCACATGGACTTTAACTGCCGTTAAACGTGACTTTGACTCATCTTTAATGGTACCAAAAACAACAAAAAAAGTGTTTTTTGGTACCATTAAAGAAAAAAATATTTTGATCAATTTTAACACAAACTATATGAACTTTTTTTATTTTTTTTCAAATATAAAAATATTAGTAAAATTTTATTTTATTATATATATAATAAAATAGCTCTAAAATATAATTATTATATTTCAGATATTTTTTAAGACCTTTTTCACTATTTTGAAATTAAATTATTATTTGGTCTAAAAAATATATTAATATTTGAGCACAAACTACAAAAAATAAAATTTATTTTTGAGTGAAAGTATTAGATAAATTTTTTATTAAATAATAAATTAATTTTTAAATTAAAATTATTTACACTCGAGATATATCGTAGCAACTATTATTTTTTTTAAATTGAATTTTTATTTTGTTTGAAAATATTTTAATAAAAGTTTGACCATAAATTATAAGTGATGCGTGTTGGCCGAGATCCAGTATCTAAGTCCAAAACTGTTGGACCCGCGCTAAAATCGCACGCATCAATAAGAAATAAAATTTTATTTTTTAAAAATTAAAAAATAAAGAAAATTTATTTAATATAACTAGTAAAATAGTTTATAATTTATAATTATTTATTTCAAATAAATTCTAGCATATTTTAGTTATTTTTAAATTAAATTATTATTTTAAAAATATTTTAATAAACTTTGATCGAAAAAAAGTAAGAAATCAATTTTAATTTTATTTCTTCAATTTATCTCAAATATAAATAATTTAAGTTAAAAATTAATTATTATTTAATAAAATGAACTTTATCTAATACTTTCACTCAAAAAATAAATTTTATTTTTTATAGTTTATGCTCAAATATTAATATATTTTTAGATCAAATAATAATTTAATTTTAAAAAGTAATTTGTTTTTAAAAAAGTATCTGAAATACAAACAATTATAATTTTAGAGTTATTTTATTATATATATTAACATAATTTTTTTAATATTTTTATTTCTAAAAAAAATAAAAAAAAATCTTATAGTTTGTTTTAAAATTGGTTAATATATAATATATATATATATATATATATATATATATTATTATTGGTACCAAAAAAGCACATTTTTGTTGTTTTGGTACCATTAAACATGAGTCAAAGTCACACGTAACGGCCGTTAAGGTCCATATGTCTTCTGCCGTTAAGTTGAGACCAAAAAAGCATATTTTCGGGTTTAATGGTACCAAAAGTCGAACTCCCAAGAATTGTGGTACCAAAAACAAAACTAACCCTTTTTAATGGGATCAAAAAGGATTTTGCCCTCACATGAAACCTTAAATTTCACATGCATAAATACGTACGATAACAATGATATGGTAAAATATTAGCTCCGGAGAAGAACTACGGAATATATAAAAATTAAATAAAGTTTGCTGAAAATTAAAAAACCAAAAGATTGCTTGGACGATTATCGATGGGATTTTATGATCAACAATGGCCTCTCGCCACGATAGCATGAAAGGTTGGGATCTCCTTGTGAAGGCGATTGTGTATATAAGGAGATCACCTTATAACTCCTTTTGAATCAAAAGTAATGATTATTTAAAGTTTCATCTTCAAATTGTGCAATATATGCATTTCGTTTTGAATTTTTGTTTATTCTATTGGATATCGAGTCGGGTTCTGGATCTGTGACCCAATTGACACTATATTTGAGAGAGTTTGATGTATCCAAATTTGATGTTGGGATAATGACTCATCTTGGATAATCACATCTCATATAGTTCGTAGTCTCCCAAATTCATGTTGGAATAATAGTTCTTCTATAATAGATCCTATCTGAGATAGAGTTTGGAGTTTCCTAGATATATGTGAAGGAACCGGTACAAGTTTGAGACATAAAATGAGCAACAAAAGCGATAAATAAAATATTGAATTGGATCATATCCCATATCAATCGGGCTATTCGTACACTTGCACACCAATTAATTGATGCAAGTCAAAGGACAAATACCTTTACGAGAGTAGTGGAGTGTCATAATTTCTAAAGCACCTCCAACAATGATTTCTCGTTTTATCCACACGAGAGCTAAATAAAGTTTTCCGAGCAAGTTCATACGAAACACAAAATTTTGTCTCTTTGAGCCTCGCTAAAAACTCAAGAGAGTGAGATTAGAACAACACTTCTGTGAAGTAAGTGTTCTAGATTTTTTAATAAATCCTTGAATTAATCTTTAACTCTTACGAAAATAATGAAAGATATACAACTCTTTGAGGAAGAAGACGGAGATAAGAGAATGAGGGAGAAAAATTTAGATACACACATCTTTTAAGTACACATGAATGGCAAATCACTTCCTCTATACGTAGAGGGAGTGATTTACTTCAAGTTAAGGGTAGGTGAGCTCCATTCACAAGGATACAGACCTTTAACAAGGGCTTTTAATGCATGGTAAGTCCTTGTGGTCCTTTGAGACTTAACCATAATTTGAATTAAACACACTTATCTTTGAATTAATAATGAATTGATCCAATAAATTAATTTGAAGTCCATATTAAATCTTTATTTAATTTTCGAACGTAAGATTAATTAAGCCCATGGCCAAAGTATTTTACTAATCCAATTAATTATCACTTTGAATTTTCTAACACATGGGACTTCAATTGAATAATCCAATTATTCAAATGATTAATTTAAACTTTCTTTAAATTAATTTTCTATCTCTTTCGAAATTAATTCAATAATTAATTCCCATTCGAATTACTTTTCCAATTAAATTCCCATAGTATTGTTAGTGTTTTGTGTGTGACCTTTATAGGTCCACCTTCAGTTAAATATCGGCTTGTATCATATATAATTTAATCCTACAACCAACTCTAGATTAATTTAATCATATTCAATTAATAACTCTTGATTAACTGATTAATCCAAGAGTATCTGTTATCATGGGTGGCCGTCCAACAATGATTCACGACACTAGAAATAGGTGAAATTGGCATAAACCTTTAACTGCACGTACCATACAGATACGATCCTCCTATCAAGCTATCTCTCAATCAAAGTCTAGAGCACATAATTCTAAATTGGTTCCCGTACTTGACTTTGATAACTATTTATCTGCTCTTGACTTCGTTTCTCATTAATCAACATAAAAAACTATTTTCTATTTGATCAATAGTTGTGGCCACAAAATTTAGATTAATTATAGTCCAAACGACATAGGAGATCACCATCATTTTATGATGGGCGATGAATTCCTTCTTGGAGCACACCAACCACCATGTATATGTTCTGATTGCACTAGTGCACGGCCTTTGATAACCACGCAATACCACGGTCACATCATCTAGGATCAAGATACAACCGCCCCATGCACAAAAGCTAATATGGTTCCTCAGGTCAGAGGACTAATCTTATTACTATCACAATTGAGAAGTTCTAAGCATACCGATCATGCTGCACGAGCTTCCTTATGACAACTCCTCTGAGTCAATTCAGTGAACTTGACAACCCACTTGTCAAGCAGCCATAAAGTGCATAGATGTCAAACATCTGTTATCGATAAAATACGAAACTCATTATATGAATTAATCACTTAGTTCAGGTTTCAACAGAACTCCTCAAACCCATTCTTGAGGGTTTTCGACTTAAAATGTTTCATACCAACCATTGAAAATTGGTTTCATATTTGCCATTAAATACAAAAAAAAAAAAAAAAAAAATATGATTTTTAACTGATCTATGGACTTTGCCAATAAAATGTAGTAATAATATATAATATCACACGATAATAATAGCCAAAAAATAAATATATTTATGATTTTTAATATTACACCGAATAAAGTTATTAATAATATATTACAAAATAACCAACTAATTAATTTTTCCGATTTTGATTGACATCCCTATGAATATTGGGTTTACGATCTAACTTCTCAGATTTCAAACCCATCAAAGGGTTTCAATTAATTTTCAAAGTCAATGTTCAAATTCGTACCAATTGCATTAATTAATATTAGCTTTCAAATTCAGACGTAACAAACTCAGGTCACATGGCCCCTTAAATAATCTAATTTGAGTTCTTAATTCCATATCATACGTAACAAATGTCATTCTGGTCGTTGCAATGACATATATACACACATATATATATATATATATATATATATATATATATATAAAGCTCAAATAATTATGAAATATTTAAATATGTGACAAGCAATAATTTTAACTATTCTAATACTTTTCTAACTGCAACAAATATTTAACAAAAAGCAATGCTCATATGTTTGTGAATTATTATCAGTAAGGTTTAGGCCTTATATATAATATTTGCAAACTTTTATATATAATTATGGGACTAGTTTGTAAATATTAAAAAAATCTATATCTAGTATAAATAAATTAGAAGTCGAAATTTGAATATATTAAAAATAAAAAAATATTAGATTAGGGTTTATAAAATATTTAAAATTAAATTATATAATTTTATCAAAACTATAAAAAAAAGAAATTAAAAAAATCATGGAAATATGGGAAGGTAGCATGGGGTTGCCAACCCCCTCATTCATGAAAACCAATTACAATAAAAGGGTGAAGGATGAGGATTAATGATATATATACTAGTTATTGTCGCACGTATTTTTTGTGAGTATATAATTTTTTTTTTGGTGTGGGATGATAAAAAAATTGTGAAAATAATAAATTATAATTATAACTTATAATTAATTTAAAAAAATATGGAATAGTGGGTAGTTAAGAGGAAAAAAAATATAATTGTGAGATTATAAAACATATTGGAATTACTAATGACCAAATTTTCTTAAAAAGAGAAAATGATATAAAGGGTAAATTTGGGTATTCAAAAGTTGGTACATTAAAATGTTTTCTTTTATAATAGTATAGATATATATATGTATCATGGTAAAAAATTGGTCAATATAAACGAAACGAAATTAACGTCTAACTAATTAGCAAGTAAAATTTTTATTGTCAATCTATATTATTAAATACAAGATATTTACTCACTAATAGTTTAGCAACAAAAGTTATATTTACTAATTAATTTACTGCTGATTTTATCATTAAATTTTTTTATAGTTATTGAATAATTTTTTTTATTTTTTTTTCCATTGCTATGTATATATGGGTAAATACCGTTATATAAAATTTGAACGGGCACATATATAATTATATAAATAAAGAGTAAACCTTTAGTGAACATGTGTGCTTCTCTCATCTGGAATTGCTAACTCTTTGATGTGGTTGTGATTTTGATTAACATATAAGATGGAAATTTTATCCTTGTCACGCTTGCTCACCAAGTGAAATTGGTGTAGAGAGATGATTTTTGAGAGAGATTATTGAGTGGTCAAATCATCAATTAATAGTAACCTGTGTAAAAATTTAATATTTATTTTGGTATTTATAGTGGTGTTAAAAGTTATATAATGTCGTAGGGTATATATATTAGGTGTGTGTGTCTTATATATATGAAACTTACTCCCCCTCATGAATAAATATTTGTTATCAATACATACATCATATAGCCCCCACTCTCGGACGAAATATCTGCACCTGGTGTAATATTTTGTTCGAGAGTAAACAAATTAATACAAGGGACTGGGCGGGTGGGAGTTCATTAAATGTTCTCCACCCACCTCCTTCATTACATTTGCTTCCATACATCACACACCAACATTTCTCCTCCTCAAATGGCAAGTAAGGTAACTTCTCTACTTTCTCTGGTTAGTTTTTTTTTTTTTGGTTACTCGCTTTGCATTGCTTTTCCAGTTGTGATTTGTTGAGCTAAGTGGAGAGAATTCTGATGGGGTGATGAGGAGTATTTTCTCGGGCCAAAAATGTTCGAAACGGCTTAAGGGAATTTACGCTCAGAGAGGGCGTCGGCTGGAGGCATTGCCTCGAGTTGGGGGGCGCGACCCTCCCTTCAGCTCGGGCTGCTGCCCTCTCTCCAGCTTGAGGCGCGACCTCGGGCTGGGGCTGCCCACTTCGACCTACCTCGAGCCCAGGGACCACGTCCCTTTATTTCACTGGGCTTGGGAGTGAGGGTGGTGTTATTTTTTCTTCACATTTTGAGGCATCTACATTCACAGGTCCATATGGTGACCTTCCTCCGTATGGAAACCTTCTTCCGTCTTTGGGTCGAAGGATTAGGAAACCTCTTCATAGGTGTTTCACCGTTTATGCCTCTTATTTTGACAGTGGATTTTCTATCCCTCCATAGGTGTACCCCCGAATATAGTTCGGAGCTTTAGCATTTGTGTCAGTCAACTCATGCCAAATTTCTTTATGTGATTCGAGAGGTGGCAGCGCCGCTTTGAGAATTGGGGCTCCCCCTGACTTTATCTAGCTTTCATGCATTGTGAATCGTCCGCCGAGTGGTTGAGGTGTCTACTTCTACTGATGATGGGCGATATTTCTACTTTTGCCTGCAAAAGGCGTGTAGGTTCTTGGATGGGTTTACTTCCTCTAAGGGTCCTTGGAAGGAAAGATTTTTTTAAGTAAGAGACCACGATTGGGGGTTGGTTGCGGAATAGAGTAGCTCACCTATCAAGATTACGCATCGTAAAGAGTTGGGGAAGCTTCACAGAAATTTATGGCGGCAGGGTTATTTAGCCCCAAGATTGACATTACATACTATATTCCATCTGGTATTTACTTGGAATTGTCTTGCTACGTATAATTTGTTTCGATACGCCTTTCATATATTTCACTTGAATGTGTTAGGATTTTATTTAGATTTTGCCTCTCGCTTTAATGCTTCTATTTTGTTTGCAGGTAAGAAGCTTGAGATCGATGTCGTTCGTGCAAGTAAGGCGGTTGTGAAGGTAAAGAAGAAACGCAATCAAGAGTTAGCCCAGCCGCAAGTGGGAAGCTCTGTGTCTGTGGCGCCCCTTGGGGTCTCTATTAGGAGAGGCCGCTCCAGCCCTTTTCCCTCACTGCATGCGGCTGGCCCATCTCCTCCATAAAAGAGACCATAGGGATTCCCGTCTGTTGCGCAAGGTGATTCATGTGTTGCAGGGGTGAGAAGTGAGTGGGGTCCCCTAGTATTGGGACCGCACCCAGGGCGTTGTGAGCGAAGCTGATTTTAGTCAGATTGCCGATCTTTCGGAGGAAATGGAAGAGCTATTGGCGGAGAACATGGCTCGAGTATTTATTGTGTTTTACTTGGCGCTATATTTCTTTCACTAACATAGACTAACTATCTCTGTCTTACAAGCTCTTGTCGTAACCACAACGATGAGAAACCGACAAGTGGCGATGCTGGCAGAGATGGGTCGTTTAGAGGCTGCTTTAAAGCAATGAGAGAATGATTTTTCCCAGGTAAAGGGGGAAATGAATGAGGCGTTGGAAACATCGCTGCTTGGGAATTTTTCTATCTTATTCTTCAGGTGGCGGCATTCTTCCGTTGTATGCTCCCTGTCTTGGTGAAAACGATAATATTTATCGGATTTGAGTCTCTTTGGGGTAGCTTTCATCTTTCTCGACCATTGATTGATTAGTCCTTGTAGGTCAGCCATGACTAATATCTCCCCCTAGATGCATTCAAGGGGTATAGTGCGCGAAACCTGTCAGGGGCACATGCTTATGTTCCTTTTTCTTTTTTGACTCTTTTTCCTCCTCACGACCCTTCCCTTTGATGCTGGGGAGGGGTCAGAAGCATTTGGACTCCTCAATCTGAATGTACTTTTGTGACCGCATGAGAAGATCTTCCATCGTGCTAGGGGGCTTACCGACTATGGACTCCTTAAATCTTCCCGAAAACAAGTTTTGTTGAATGATGCTAGTCAACAACTTATGATTAACATGGGGGACCTCATGTACCGCCTCAACAAATCTTTACATGTAGTCTCTCAACAACTCGTTCTCCTTTTGGCGTATGGTGAATAGGTATGTGGCATTTTTCAGCACTCTCTTATTCATGAAAAAATGATGCAGAAAATATTGGGTCAACTGCTCGAGGCTGAAAATAGTTCCAGCTTGCAGTTGGTTGAACCACGCTAAGGCACGTTTGGAGAGCGTTGTGCGAAAGACTTTGCAATATGCGGCGTCGCTCAAGTCATACCAGCCGATTTTAGCATAAATTTTGTTCAAGTGTTCCTGCGGGTCTCCTATTTCATCGTATTTTGATAGGTTCGAGACTTTGACGCCTGCTGGAAGTGCCTCGGCTAAAATTGCAGGGGAAAAAGGGATTCGCTGTGGGGGAGTGACAACCAAAGGCAAGTACAGATCCTCCACACCCTTTGACGGAAAGGGGGCAATAGGTTGTCGCGATTGGAGGGGTATTGCCCTTGTGTTTGAGTGACTTTGGGTCGAGAAATTCAACTGCTCACCTCTTCCTGCCTCTGCTCCTCCTCCTCGTGAACCGAGGATAATTCTTAACTTCGGCAAGGTGAAGGAAGGGGTGGATTGACGGGTGTTATGCTGCAAATTGAGCCATTACTTGTGCGGCCGCCCGGGTGGATGCGTCACGTATGAAGGTCAATAAGACTTCTCGTGTCAGCTGTATCATTGCTTCTTGGGGTGGAGGGGGTGCTCGGCATGGGGTGGCATTACTTCACCATTGAGAGCGGTTTGTTGTTAGGGTGGTGATTGTTCATGGGGTAGTGATTGTTCACGAGATGGAACTTGACCCGTACCATTCAGCTGTGTTTGTTGGGTAGTATCCACCCCATGAACATCACAAGCTCGGAATCTGGTTTGCATTCTCGGTGCCGGAGTAATGTATTCCAATAGACGACACCAATGATGTGGTTGTGATTTTGATTAACGGATGAGATGGGAATTTACCCTCGGCACACTTGCTTATTAGGAGAGATTTTTAAGAGAGGTGTATTAAGTGGTCAAATTAATGAATAGTAACTTGTGTAAAAAAATAATATTTTTTATATTTATACTAATGTTGAAAATTATATAGTATGGTAGCTAAGTACATTTAGTGTGTTTTATATATATGAACTCTTTTTGCCAACTAGTTTAATTCTTAGATTTCAATTTTAATCAATTATATTATGATTAACTAATTAGAGAGCCGATTTAACTTTGATCAACGGATTATAATATAATATAATTAATTAAACTAATTTATTCAATTTTGTTGTGGTAAACAAATTTGGCGATAATGACTAATGTTTAATTAGTAAAAAAATAGTTGTTGATAGTAATTACTTAGTTCTATAATTTATTAATTTGATTTGTCATGATTATTAATATTATCTATGGGATTAAATCAAAGCTTGCCACTATGTGGATTAAAAATTGAATATCGAATTGGTATACCATATAAAAATTTATAGTATAAATAAAAAATTTGGTATACCATATACTATAATGAATATCGAATTGAATAATCGGTTCAATTTCGATAATTATAAATCTTTTTTCGTATTATTTCAGAGAATCGAATTTCTTATTAGAAATAAATATTAAAAAATCATAATATTAATTATATTTTTTATTTTGGAATATGGTATAAAATTACACTACAAGAAATATAACATTTAATGATAAACAGCCGTATCAAATAATCATTAATCATGGCCGCAATAGTTGTTGGCCGTAGTTTTTGTGAGGTGGCTAAAACATTTGTCATGGTTAAAAAGCCATGACAAATATTTTACCACAGCTTTTAGTAGTGGCAAATAATTTTTTTCGTGGTGGAAAAACTAGTTTTTATTTTATTTTTGGATTGATTTTATTTAACCGTGGTTAATAATAGTTATATACCATGATTTTTAGCCATAATTATTAATAGGGTAAAATTCATATTACCCTCCTGTGATATCCCAATATTCAAATAAGCCCATGTGATAAAAAAAATACCATATAACCCCCT
Organism: Sesamum angolense; assembly: GCA_034509725.1. NCBI lineage: Eukaryota > Viridiplantae > Streptophyta > Magnoliopsida > Lamiales > Pedaliaceae > Sesamum > Sesamum angolense. Next base: position 93,310 of record JACGWL010000673.1, read on the forward strand.
GTAAAATTTAAAAAAGGTGCATATTACCCCCTGTAAAATTTCATGCACCCAAAATTGCGACTGAATATGTATATTTTGCCCTTAAATTATTAAACTACTCCTGTGTTTAAATTATACATATTTTAAAATATAATATAGAAAATATGATTTAGTTATATATAAATATGTATAAAGAAAGCTAAAAAATATAAAACACAAAGATAGAGATAACTTGCCAACGGGTGAGAGATTGGCAGTGAGTGGGGTGTCAAAATGATCATTCTCGAACGAGCTTTCTAACAGTGAAAAGCACACGTCGAGAGGTCACTGAATGTCAGAGAAAAAAAGTGATAGAAAATGGGGGCGCGAGTTAGGGGCCAATATGCACCTTTTTAAATTTTATAAGGGGTTATATGATATTTTTTTTATCACAGGGACTTATGTAAATATTTTGGATATCACAGGAGTAATATGTATTTTATCCATAGTTATTAACATTATAGCCAATAGATTGTTCTTTTATATTTTTGTGTTGATGATAATTGAATATATATCATTAGAATATATATGAATAATAATTATTATAATATATATATATATATATATATATATATTGAGGGAAAAAGAGAAAAAAAGAGGAACGTAATTAGTTGGGAAAATTGCTTTTTTTTGTCCATATAATAGGCTCATTTTCAATTTAGTCCCATTTGTTAAACTTTTATCACATTTAGTCCCATATATTTTTAAAAAATCTCAATATTAGTCCCAATTACTTTTCCATCTAATTTTAACTGGAAAAGTCACATTTTCATCTAATTCACATCACTTTTCCGTTAAAAACTGGACGGAAAAGTGACTTGAGAATAACATGATTTTTTTTAAATAAATGAAACTAAATATAAGAAAATTTTAACAAATAAAATTAAATATGATAAAAGTCTAACAAATAGAATTAAATTAAAAATATACAATTTTTCCTGCTTAGTTAAACTCTTGACGATTTCCAAAACATGTAAAGAAGATAAATCAAGCAACACCTTTTGCCTCGTTTTGATGGGATTCCATTCCGTGTCATTGTCATGAGCTTGGTTCCTCTCCACTTTATCATTATTTTTTATAAATTATATTTTATCATTTGAACTATGACGACTTTTTATATTTATTCAGCAAAATTACTTTTCATTACGAGATTTACCTTTGCCATCTCACATCACTATTAGGTGAAAAAATTCACTGAAAAATAATAGAATCAGTCTATGTGGAAAATTATAAAAAAACACCAGAAGTTGGATAGCAAAGAGTAATTTATGTTTTATTTTTGCAATCACTTACAAAAATTAACTAATATAAATATGTAAATTTTAGGGATAATTTCATTTTCGTACCCAAAGTATACATCTTTTTCAATTTTAGTATCCTAGGTTTTCAAGTCATCAGACTTGGTACCCAAAATTTTTTATTTTCATTAGTTTGAGTACCTTTCGTTAGGGTGATTGTTAAAATAAACGGTCAACACAATTTTAGAGAAAAAAATTAGGTGGGATTTTGTCTATAAGGGAATATTTGGCTGCCATATTATTCAATACACTAAAATTTTCTATTTTAATTTCAGTTTTATATTGAAAACAATAATGTAAATTATTTTTGCATACCCAAATTCTATTAAAAAATACTAATTCAAATCGTTATGGAAATACCAATTCAAGTATTTTCTTTCAATTAAAATCATTATGGGAATAAAAATACATACCAAATACAGAGTAATGTAGAGATATTGTCTAGTAATAATTTAAGAAAACTAACAGAGTCTTATCACCAATCACCACTAGCATTGTTCGTGAAAAATAAAAAGAGAAAAATTGAATAAGTCATTCAAAGGGTGTCATTGTACTTTTGGGTCAAATAAAATTGGATATCTATACTTTGATATATTGTACCCTTGTTATGTACAAAATAAAAAATACATTTCAATTATTATTTTTGGTTGAGATAATTTTGTTTATAAATTTATTAAAACTTTATATTTCACTAGTCACAAAAAAAAAAAAAAAAAAGAAGAAATATTTGTTAAAATAATTAAAAAAAGTATGAAAAATTATAGCATAAACTCTCAATAAATAGTGTATGACAACATTTGGGTAGTGGCCAAGCGAAAAGAAAAAAAAAGTGCTCTTTTTCAGTAAAATTGATATTGTTTTTTTTTTTTAGAAATTGGATTACATATGTATTTTTTTAAAATTATTGTCCCCAACTATGAAGTTGAATCGAAAAGAATTAAAATATATATTTTTTGTGTGTGTTGAATAAACTGGAAGTCAAACATGTCATTATAAAGATAAATTCCAGCCTAATTTTTCCTCCAAAATTGGGTTGACCGTTAGTTTTAACGGTTAACTTAACGGAGGGTACTCAGGTGGATAAAAAATAAAAAATTTGGGCACTAAGTCTAATGACTTGGAAACTTAGGGTACTAAAAAATTTGGCATGTAAGAATAAAATGAATTTAAAACTAATGAAATAAGGATGAGAAATGAATCATATTTGAATAGCATTTCATGATTGGTATATATAAAAAATTATAAGGTAATGTAATTATCACTTCTTAGTTAATTCCATTAACATTATTGATAATTAGAAAGGATTAATTATTATTAGCGGAATGAAATTAATTTTATAACAAATTTGTCCTTCGGTAAGTTTTTTGAAAAAATTACTTATTCATATTTTATTGAATACGTTGAATTCAATTGAATATGTCCTTTGGGGTGCTTGTATTTTTGCTTATTCATATATAATAAATGCCAATTACATTAATCCAAATACAATAGAAAAACAACACAATCTTATTGCCTGTTTTGCAAAAATAATTTAAATTGCAACTCCCATAAATATATATGTGCTTTTGGATATAAACCCTCTTGAATTCAACAATCATAAGGTCATGCTAGTGCAAATGATTGTGAAAAAATTGAGACGAGCAATAATTAATTATGCTCCACAATGGTTATTAATCTTCGTTTTTATAGGCAATGTCAAAATATTAGTTATAACTAAAAAGATTATTAATCTTTTGGCAATAGGTAGAACGTCTATTCATATGTCATGTGACGCCCGTAGAATTTTATAAATAATTGGGAGACTTACTAGTAATTTTTAAGAAATTTTAAATCTAATTATAAATAAATTATAGGTTGAAATTCGAATATAATGAAATTTGAACGGAGCAAATTGGGCTTGATTATAATATTTGATCAAATTTTATTAATTAAAAAATTAAATAGAACGTAATGAGTTTTTAAATATATATATATATATATATATATATATATATATATAAATGAGAAAGTGGGCGGTGGGCCACCGCCTCACCCACCGCCACACTATATATATATATATATATATATATATATATAGTGATAGGAGTGGGGATGATTAATACTATCATTTTCCCCCAGTTTTCGGAAGAATAGAACATGTATGTTTTCTTTTAAAATTCTTATTAATTAATATAATTATACTATTTAATTAGTCCATTTACTAAAAGTAATTTATATTGATTGGTGTACTGTTTAATCGGAGTATTTTAAGGTTTTGTTAATTTAAATTAGTACTGAATTAAATATCCCATTTGATTCGAAAATGCTATAGTGAGTTAATTAAATTATTGGATTTGGTAGATTTAATCATTTCTACAGTTATTCTATTCGATTTCATAGGGTTATTACTAAATGCATAACTAGATATATTGGCGTATAATTAAATTGTATAGTAACGAGGAATTGATAGAAAATGCATAGAAATATTTCGAAAATTTATATTTAGGAAGTAGTATGTTATTAAAAAAGAAAATGAGGGTTTTAATCGTAATTTAATTTAGAAAATATTACTAAGAGCGATAATTATAAAAAAAGATATAGGGGCTTTATTAAATGAATTGTTATGAGTTAGTTGATAAATACATATATACTTAGAAAGTTTAGTTAATCAAAAGAAAATAAAACGGAGGTCTGAACTTGGATATAAATGAAATATTAAAAGATAGGTGGAAACGTACGAATATTATTTAATATATTATTATTATTAATCTTGATATCTTGGGTATATTAATTACGTATATAACTTTTTTATAGGACGTGACGACAAAATAGAGAATTGAGCAGCTCCTCGTATTAATTGAAGCATTTTGGGATTTGAGGTAAGTATAGCTAATTGGATTATATATATATATGTATATGTATTGGTTTATATATATATATATTTGATTATGAACTTGGATTTCCATTTATATATGTAGATATTTATATTAGCTATTTATATGTTTGATCGTGGACTACTTGTCTGGATTACCTGGATATCTGTGGAATTGTTATTATGTGTTTATCTGTGATGTTGTGGTATGGAAGCCAAATGAATGATTATGAGCTCTTACAATTGATTGTCGAATAAAATTAAATGAAAAAGTTATTGACGAGAAAATAATTATTAAATGGAGTTGATTGATGATGTCAAAGATAGATGATATGTGTATGGAATAAAAGATGGCTTACCTAACTGGGATGGGGCATACTGCAATGGCTTATTATGGTATGATTAATGACGAGCTGTGTGCTGTCATTGATCAGTGGTGGTGGAGTTGTGTGTTGTTGTATGATGATGATTTGTGTGGTAGATGCATACGAGCTGTGTGCTGTGTGATATCATAAAAAAAAAGATATTATGATTGAGATGATGATGTGATAGCCGGAAGCCATTGAGCGATGCATTCCAGTTTGGTTGAGCAGGGACCTAAGAAAACAAACTAAGATGTCACTATTATGTATAGAGTGATATATGATAGTGAGCATGTGTTGTTTCTTATAACTGCTGATAATATTGATAAGTCTTAATTAGTTGATATGATTGTATTGTGTTTGACTTGTGATGTATATATATAATTTGATTGGCTATACTTACTGAGTAGGCAGCTCACGCCTTGCCACGTACTTTTCAGGAGGTAGGTAATACTGGCTAGCCGCACTGGATTGTGATCCGTGCCGTTATACTCATTAGATGGGTCAGCCGTGACATTTAAAGCAAAGACTTTTGTTGTGTTTTATTATACATGTTGGGTTTTTGGTCGGGTTGTGTTCATAATTTGTACAGCCGGTTGTTATGTTGTTTTCTTTCGAGATTTTTTATACGAGGACGTGAGTAATTATTATCCTTTGACATTGACTATTATCTCATGGAACTTATATATATTATATTAGTTATATTAGTGTTAAGGAGAGAGTATGATAATTAGTGGTAATTAGGTATGATATTGTAGGGGGTGCTACATGCCATGACCACAGTATAAAGAAAATAGAAGACCATCTAACATTAATAATAAGGTACGTATATTAGATTTTGTCATTCGAATTATGCTCATTTTTTATATTTTGGGATTTTATTTTATTTTTTTTGTCAGCTTGACATCTCAACTTTGCAAAATTTACACGTTATTATATATAATCATCTTTTGCAGAAAAAATATCATATGCTGAGCACATGTGAAAAATATCACATCACATAACCCTTAATTAGTATCACATGTGCACTGCATGTGATTTTTTTTTTTTTTTTTTGACAAATTTTGGTGGAAAAATAGTTATAAATGGTAAGATGCAAAATTGCGTAAAGTTAAGATGGTAAATCGACACCAAAAAAATTTAAAAGCCAAAGTATAAAGCGGTTATAATTCGAACGATAAAATGTAATTTTACCCTTAATAATACGATAGAACATTTACTAGAAAGCGAATATAAAACTATTTAGAACTGCACATTAAGAGTATGTAGTGAAATATTCACTTTTCAACAAAATTATATTTTGGTTCTGTAATTTTTTCGATGCCGTTATCACAATATTCAAATATTCAGATGGCAAATTTACCCTATTAGGTTTAAGGTTTGTGCACTTCTGTTCCCATAGGCTCATGTGAAAATTGCAATCTTTTTACATGTGAAAATTGAAATTGCTACTACTCAAACTTACAGGACTAATATTGTTACAATCTCTAAATTTATAGAAATATAATTTAGAAACTTGGATTTTCATGTGATTTTGGTAAAGTTTCAAGTTCGATTGCGAAGGATGAGAGATCAGGCAAACGAACTTAAAAAATGGTACTCCCCTCTCTAGCCATCAACACGTGAGTGTCACGTGCGGTTGATCGTTAGAATTTATAGTCAAACTAACGACCAGTACTAACAATGATTAAATTAAGAAACGTAGGTGCTAAATTAATGAGAGTCAAATATAGGATATTGAAATTGATTTAGCGAAATAGTTAACATATCAAAGATCACTACAAGAAAATAGAAGATTAGTGACAAAAAACACCAATTAACAATTTTAATATCATGACTAATTATATATATTTAGTGATAAGACTGTTTATTTTGTCACAATAAGAAATTTTATGATTTTAATAATCATTATTTTTTTTATAAAAATTATTAACATGAATGAATGACAAAAACATGTGCATAAAGTTGTCACTAAATACAATTAGTGACTCATATATAGTGATGATTTATATTATCACTAAATTGTCACTGTAGACGTGTCACTAATTGTATTTAGTGACAACTTTATACATATTTTTTATTACTAATAATTATATAGTGGCAAGATAAAAATTATTGTCTCTTAATATGTATAATTAATGATAACTTTAAAATTATAACTTGATAGTTTGTCACTAATATTTTTCTTGTAGTTGATAAGATTATCCGATATTTTTGTTATTTAATATAATTTTTTAGATAGCACTGATGTAATTTATCTAATTTTTAATTACTCTATTTTTTTAATGCTAAAAAAAGAGGTAAAAATATAACTTATCCTCCTGTAATATGAGAAATGAGTAAAAATCTCCTATTAAAAATAAAATAGCAAATTACCTCTTATTAAGTCATTAATAGGGAGGTAATTTGTTTCATTTTTTAAAACACAGAAGAGTAATTTGCTAATTCTTTTTTCACAATAGGGTATTTGCTCATTCACATATTACAGTGGAATAAATTGCATTTAACCTATAATAAAAAAAAAAATTGTGCATCAACAAATCAATAAGAGCTAGTTGGCTTTTGATGAATTCTTTTCTAAAGTATAAAAATGGCCTAAAAGCAAAAGTGCCTTTTGTTTGTTTAAATGTTTGAGGCCCCATTCCAATTGCAAAAGTGAATCACACCTTTTGTTAGGCCACAGAAAGGAATAAAACCGTCGATGAGGCCTAATTTAGTTGGTAAAGTGAGTTTTTATGGCTTTAGAAGTCGGGGGTTCAAATCTCGTCTTATGCTTGAGAGATTGTTTCTACTTAACAATAGGTGGTGTTTCTCCTGTAATAATAGGTGTTGGTTAGATTTAGAGTATTTGATATTATTGATCAGAGTATGATTGTTATGATATCCAATATGGAATTATTGTAATCAATTTATTTCAATTAATAATAATTCATCGCTTTAACTTAAAAAAAAAAAAAAAGAACAAAACCACTTAGAAATTCTTGGTTATACCATAATTCTAATCGTTAATTTCCTTTTTGACTATGTACAATGTTTGCGTGGCATTTCACAGTGTTTTGATTCCTTACTACCCTGCTTTACGAATCTAATGCTTTATCTGGAGAAAGGATTTAAATTTAAAAGACATTTGAAATTTGACTTAATTACGAATATGACCCTGTTAGATACTGAATTACAAGTATAGTTTCTTTTGAAAGTTTGTACATTACTACTCCAATCCAAAAAATCTCGAGTGTATTTGGATTGGTGGATTTATATTTGAGAAAGGGTTTCAAATGACTCAATCTGAAAGGAATTTGAAATATATCCATATTTGTTAAAATTTAGTTTTGAAAGGATTTAGAATCCTTTATATTTAAAATTATTCAAACATATTCAAATAATTTATTATGAAAAAATTTAAAATTTATGCTTTTAAATCTTTCAATCCAAATATAACCTAAAAATATTTAAATATCCTGATCGCTCTTTTTCAATAGAAACAAAAAAATATATATATATTAACTAAAACTTGACGAAAATGATGAAAATGCCTAAAATAGATATTAACATATGCCATTCAATTTGTTTCTTTTATTCGTCTTCCGCATGACATTATATATATTCATGTTTTGATCTCTTGGTCTCTGACAATTTTTATTTTGAAGTAGTATGACCCTAACAATCCAGGCGTCAGCCTTCTGACAACAGCTTCGCCTTTGCCTAACCATCATTTGTCAACCAATTTTCATTCACTCCCCGTCAATCAATTTTCATTTTGATTACTAGTTATTGTGGCACGCTGTCTCTTTATGCATATAATAAATAAATTTTTTACATTTTTAAATATATTATATAAGAGTAAAATATATAAATCAATATATTAAATTTTTTAAAAAAGAAAGAAATAAAATAAAAGAAATTAATTTATCAGTTAAAATAAAATTTAATAACTTAAATAAGTTAGTTATATTATTAGTTCAATGGCATTTTCTTTTTTATATAGTTTAGATATAAATATAGAAGATATAGATACAGATAGATAGAGTAGATAGTAAAAATGCTAATTTTAGTATTTTAATAAATGGTGCAACGGTGTCACGTAACTTTCATTTGTGAGTATATAAGGGGTTTCTTTTTTATATTAGTACTAGCCGTTGTGGCACGCTGTTCTTGCGTGCATATAATAAATAATCTTTTATGCTTTAAAATATATTATAAATAAAAATAAAATATATAATAAGTATATTACATTAATAAAAAGAAAAAATAATTTATCAACTAATGTAAATTTTGAAAAATTGAATAAGTTAGTTACTTTATCATGAAGGGTATTTTTGTCTTCACCAAAAGTTGGTGCAGCAGTGTCATTAACCGTCGTTTGTGAGTGTGGAGGGGCTTTTCTTTTGATATTAGTATATATATATATATATATATTATATATAGAGAGAGAGAGAGAGAGAGAGAGAGGTGAAAGGGTGGTCCTTTTCTTTTCTTGTTTTTTTAAATTTTTTTATATGTTAGCATCCTATTAGGATGCCACGTATTTAATTCAAGTCCAATTGGCAATCAGAACCCTAAGCCCCAATTTGTCTGGCTAAAATATAGTAATTTTTGGTCGGAATGACTAAAATTGCCTCTAAATTGAAACTTACAAGATTAAAATTGTCAGCTCAATACTTACTGGATTAATTTTGCCACCCCCTATACATACAGGATTAATATTAAAATTTATTTGACCTACAATAAATTAGAGTAAATATAGATTTTTTGTCCAATTTTTTTGTTAATATCACTATATTCAGTGAACCTTGACTAACGGACGGACTTATTTGTTAAATGGAATCAAACCTCAGGAATACTAAATCTAATTGTCCAAACCACGGGAGATCTTGTATATATAATTACACCAAACTTCAAGGGAGGAGCGTGTAATTATCCCTTAAACTTTGAAATATACATTATTTTAAATGAATAAAAAAAATTAGGCAACTTTCACATACATAACAATGCTCGAATAAATAATTCAAGAATAACACAATTTACATATTTTAAATGATCAAATAACTTAAAATCATGGAACAGTCCTAATAAATTTATTATTATGAATGTGGATCAATCCTAAACTCTTACACATCACTTCTCACGCCCTCAAAAAGTAGAGAACATATATCTAAATACCTTATCATTCTCGAACACTAAAGATTCGAGGGGTACAATGAGTGGATTAGCTTTAAAGTTGGCTTTTAACGACTTTGGTAAAAGTAGAGAGCGCAATTATGGACCAACAACTTATGAACAAGCAATGCACATATATATACATGCATGAGAGGAGTGAAGAATCAAGAAAGCTGCTCAAGAGAGAGATCATAGTTGGAAAGTAAGAAGCAAAGATGAGGAGAGCAGTGGTGTTTGTGATCATGGCCTTGCACTTCTTCTCTTCTTACATTGCTCCATCTGCAAGCACTCTTCCTGCAGGTTTTTGTATGCTTACTTGCCCTATTTATCTATATATGCCCTATTCATGCTTCGATCCGTGTTTTGTTTTATGCCTCGTTAGTGTTAGAACTGTTTGGAGTTCGATACGTTGATTCTAGACGAGGAACTTGTAAGACGGGCCGTTAGTAAATGGATGGGACGGTTGATGAACGATCGATCCATGGACTAGTTGTGAAGGGATGAATGATGAACTAGCTAGTGGTTTTATATACCTTGTTAGGGTTTGAGTCCGCGAGTTTGTTTGTCGTTTTGTACTTCTCTAAATTTTTTCTTTGTGTCTTATTCATTCTTATATCTTTTCCGTGGAATTAAGGGAGTGTTTGCGTTCGATTACACAAAGTGAACTGTAGCAAAAACTGAAAGTGTAGAGGAAAAATTGGGCGTATCCGTAAAAGTTAGTGAGAAACAGATAAAAGTTAAGTTGAGAATATTGATTGGGCGGGGGGAATGATTTTTAGTATTTTACTTAACATGCATCTGCATTTTTTGTTGATTCTTTCTAAAAATTAAAGTTCTAAATTTTATTTCTATATTTTATATTTTTTCCAAATAATTGTTATTTAAATTATTAAAATATTGAATATTAATTATGAAAAATTTAATGTTTATTTAAATATGCTTCCACTATGATTGCTCATGATACACAATAAGTAAATTTACATGACTGCAAAAAGAATATTATTTTTTCATTAAATAATCAGTAGCAGCTAAATTTATATTTTTTGTATATATAGTATAGGGTGTATATCAAAATAATATAGCAAATAAAATATAAATATTCAGAAATATTAAAAAACATTACTGTAAATTATAAGGATAAATTAAGAAAAGGGTAAATTTGGATTAAATATTATTAGTTCAAAACAAAATATCCAAGCTGCTCCAAGAGTACTTGTAGGGAAATGAAAGGAACTGTTGTGTGTGAAAATCTACTTTGCTCCAAGGCAGTCTATTATATGAGCTCTGAAGAACAAAAAATACCTAAACTAGTCAATGAATAATTCGTCAAGAACTAAAAACACATATATTATAACTCCATTTATGTTACTATGATAGAATAATTATTTTTTTGAGGCATGAGCGATGAATTATTATTAATTAAAATAATTTGATTATAAATATAATCATTCCTATAGATATCACAGCTTCGCCAATTGAGATAGACCTCATTGACATGATAAAATAATCTTTGGACAGGTATTTGGGTGAGTTTATAAACTTTGCAAGACATCTTAGAAGATGTCCGAAACTTGTAAGATGTCCAAAGTGTTCGATAATTTTTGTTGGGGAAAATACGAACAATCTTTTTGTGATATTGCAAATGAGCAAATTACCCCCGATGAAAAAAAAATAACAAGTTACCTCCTTGTGTTTTACGGCAATTTACCTACCTATGATTTTTAAAATGAAGCAATTTACCTTCTTAGACTGGGGATAAATTGTTTTATTTTAAAAAACATAAAAGATAAATTGCTATTTTATTTTCATACGAGGAAATTTGCTCATGTGAACTATTCACCCAATTTTTGTTAGTGCAATAATATAATTTTAAACAAATAAAATGTTATAAATTAACTTATAAGTTTTTTAAAAAGAATTAATAATAGGGGTTCCTAATTAGTTATTTTTAAAATCTTAGTCGTTCAAATTAATTATAACATTATCATTATTATCATATTATAAGTTCCATCATGTTATTTTATTCGAACTGTTATAAAATTTGACATTCTATAAGCTCTAAAATTATTTTAGAAAATATATGAGATTGAGAGATTATTTAAATAAATTTATCCAAATACCCTCTTAGTAATCTACAATAAACTTCCACGTACCAACTGCAACTAGAATTCGTCATCCCCACCATGGCTTTGATATATTTTTCCTTATGTAATTTTGGTATTTGACATATTTAGTCTTTGTCATTGTAAGATCTTAAAAGGGTCTTGTAATTTTTTAATATTTTATTATTTGTTTTTTTTTTGTGTTGGATTTTATAAAAATTGTTTGAATAAATTATATGCCCCTATCAATTTTAGCACTTTTATTTTTTATCTTTCTATGTTGTAAAAGAGTCCTGTAGTGTTTTCAAATTTCATAATTTTGGTCCTTTCGGTGAGGATTTTACAGAAGTTGCAAATAAATCATGTGTCACGTCATCTTTTTTTTTTAAAAAAAAAAATTCCGTCCATGCTGGCAAAAGTGAAAAAATCATAACAAAAGTCCCAATTTAAATGAACCACGTGAGGCGCACATGATTTATTCAGACAACTTTTACAAAATTCAACATCGAAAGGACCAAAATTATAAAATATCAAAAAAAACATAACCAAAAATATATTTAAGTCTCCTCACAATTATAGTAAAATTACAAAGGTGATCCCCAACATATAACATGTATGGCCCCAACAAATTTATTATTACCTTATTAATTTATATATATTTTATTAAATACTAAATATTTTATTTTAACTAATATTAATAAAAGTTGCACACGCATAGAGAGTGTGCCGCAGACCACTAGTGTTAATTAACACATCGACGAAATCATGCCTATGTGCAGTTCATTCAAAGGGAGAGAAGGAGCGTAGAGCTGCAAGTGAACAACTGATCATCGATAACAAGTACGGTCAAGGAAGTGATGTAGCCATAGCTCACCAACGAAAACTCGCCCATGAAGTCAATGGTGGAGGTGTAAATGGCGGCGGCCAACCCAATGGAAACACAAACGGTGGCGGATCGGGCTCGCCCTATGTGCAGGGAGGTGGGGGCATGATACCCACGTATGCAGCCGGTGCGGGGAACAACCGCCACCCCCATCACAATGGAGGAAACTGCAAGAAAAGCATAAGTGATCCGACAACTTTGGTGGTGGTGATTTTATTTGCATGTTTGCTGCTACGCGTCCACAAAGAATGGTAAGTTCGGCAATGAAAGACAGAATAAAACAGTAAATTCTTAACCCAAATAGGTCTGGCGGAGTTGAACAATCACATTATAAGTGTAATTAATGCATTTACCATATGATTGGTTATTCTTTTAAATTATATACCAATCAGATGGTAAGTGTATTACACTTGTCATATAATTAGTTCAAATTTGATCAGACTCAATTTGGACTAGAGTTCATGAAAATATGACTAGGGATAGTTACGTATATATTGTCTGAATTTTGTGTATATGGTAAAATATTCCAAAAAGTTTAGAACGACACTGTGCAGCCCCTACCGTCGTATCTCTGGGGATGGAGCATAAATTTTAAAAATTAAGGGACTTTTTATAGTATACTCAGACTTCAAGAGGTGTATATATAATTGTATTTAAAAAATAAATGTCTATCTTTTACTATACAAAGTTAATTATCTACTCTAGGGTCATCTTTTCCCTTTGTTGTTTGTTCGTAATCCAAAGCATGTAGATATATGAATATATATGGTTTCCACATAATTTATACGATGCTACAAATTGTAATGCATGTTTAATTATTCTTGTTTTAGTTTAGGTAAAAGTTTTATACGATCACTTCATCTAAAAATTTACACTTATTAATAGGGGAAATACAACCTTGGTCCCTGAAAATATTATTTATTCGATTTTAGTTCCTTAACTTTATGAATTGCAATTTTAGTCTCCTATTTTTTTTTAAAAGGACAATTTCAGACCTTTGACTGGATTAAAGGATATTTTAGTTCTTTAAATTTCCAATAATGAGAACTTCAGTCGTTTTTCTTACTTTTGGCGAATGTTTACCATCTGCTTGAAAAATGGCATCAAAGCCTACGTTTTATTGAAGAAATAATTATTTATATTACATATGAATATTTGAATCCCTAACGGAGGCGACGTCTCATGTATGAAATGAACAAAGTTTAAGTTATGATGAAAATAGGGAATATTCTCATATTTTAGAAAGGGGAAATTACAAAATTAGTTCTGTAACTAAAGAGGGTGCCGTTCTTGGTGTAACTTTAAGACTGGCATTTAGTCCCATAAGTTTCGGAATGATCACAATTTTAGTGCTCCGCACGAATCTGGTCGAATTATGGATAATTTTATCCTTTCCTAGCTTTAAAATGAGCGTTTTAGTCCATTTTCATTACTTTTGTATTTTAATACATATGGTTGCACATGTTCGCCTCGAATGGTATCAGAGCTTATAAAAAATCCCGATCCTCTACTGCATGACATGTGGCGACCTTGCCCTGTCCTGAAGCCTAGCTCTCCGTAGGGGGTGACCTCTAAGGGCCTGGCCAAAAAGTCACCGATTCCGGGTCAGCAAACTTATAGGTGCCTTCTATTGGGACACCCCAATTACAAGGAGATGGCGGATAGAATGGTATCAGAGTCTATGTTTATTGAAAAAATATTTTTTTATATTATATTTAGATATTTTTACCACTAGTGGAGGAGAGTTTCAAAAGTGTGGAACCGAACTAAAGTTCGTTGCGATGATAACAGGGAATTTTTCAAATTTTGGAAAAAACAAGAAGGAATATCCTTATGAAAATTCTTGAAAAATGTAACAACGGTCCAAAAAGGATTGACTTGAATCTTCTCTCTAAAGAAGAAAAAGAGGAATGGTTATAGAATTTCGAAGTCCACCAAATACTATCAGGAAAAGCTGTGATGCTCTTACACTCCACCGAAGTCAATGGTAGAATCCCAACAAAGAGAAACGGAATGGGTAAATTCCTTCACCAATACAGTTCTAAAAATTATGATTAAAGAAACTAACTAGAATGAATTCGAGTCGGATACCTCAAAAATCTCTCAAGGGAGATTCAAAAGACTGTTACAGAATATGGACATAAGTTAATCCATATACCCATGATTATAGAACCTTTGAGCTAGAAGGTGGACGAAATCTTAAGATTCTCCTGGATCTACATAAGGGTCTTGAAGATCTGAAGACTAAAGTCACAGATCTAAAAAAAACCAGAGAGATACCTTAAAACATCCAAATATCGACAAGAACAAATTAGGGATGCCTTTGGACTGTACCTCTTCTACACCAGAAGGGGAATGCAACCAAGATTCCAAAGCCAAAGAAAATAGAAGATCTAATCATTGCATCCATCAGATCCATAAAATAGTGGAGGTTACAAGGGTAGATCTATCAAATCTACAAAAGTTGGTTGAATTATTTTTCCAACTTGGGATTGTAGACTTGGTCAATATTCAAACAAATGAAATCACTCCAGCATTACCATCATTGGAGGGAAGTACAGTTCAAATCATCCTTTACCAGATCATCCAATGGGAGGGAGTAAGAATTTCCACACCAACGTCACCCCGACGTTCTTGGAAACTAGATTAAGAGAAAATCCAGGATAGGATCTAATGAGAGTGCCTGAAAATACACCTTAAGCAATGACAATGCTTCAGCCCTTTCATCCATACGGCACTATAGTCAATCTGGATGTTATCGATTTCTGAAACATCGAGAAGCTGATAGATAAATGGGTTGCAATCATGAAGATAGCAGCAACTACCTTAGAACTCGACAAAGAAAACTTCATAAGATTATTGAAGTTAAGCTTGAGGGTTCTGTGAGAATCGGATGGAATAATACCCAAAAAAATACCAAGACCAGTATCCTTGTCGGAGAATCAAAACGCGCAATGGCAGAAAAGCTATGAAGGCTTATCAAGATACACTTCATTAGAGATGGATACCAAAGGACAATTATATCCAGTAGTAAGGGGATGTCTTTCCTCAAAGACAAATTGAATGGTTGATGTTATCAAACATCTATCCAAAAGAACATGAAGAAACTAAAAGGTAAGATCAAAGGAACTCCTCTCTGTTGTGATAATAATAATTTTTCAACTATTATAGGAGAATCAAGCGAGCCAAGGAAGAGGAGCAAGCAGACCAGTAACTCCAATCCCAGGAGTTCCAGAAAATCCTTTTTCTGAAGAAGATCATGGTGATCCAAATCAAAAGCCAGATAATACAAATTTAGACAAAAAAATTGGACCAACAAGGGCTTCATCTGAAGAATATAAATGAACAAATGCAAGATCTACAGGTAGAACCCTTACAAAGAGAACATTCAGAAGGGTCCATACTCGATCAATGAAAGTTTCAAATACTGTAACTACTGGACATACGGAGCAAAGGGACATATATCTCCAGACAACCCGTAGAAACATTGTGAATTACGAAAATTTGAAGCCACGAATGACAAGGGAGATAGGCTCCAAACCTTTGAGAGCCTGTCTGAATTCTTTTCCAGAACGATGGTATCAAACAAAATCATAGAAATGATAATATATGAAGACTCTAACCTCAGCTCATATGAAGGATTTAGGATTTGAGGAATTGGGAGAATCCTCAATTAGATAGGACTAAACTAGAGAAAATATCACATAATCTACAAAGTAAGTTCTGGTGAGTTTGTTATTCCTATGGAACTTACAAGTAATTGATGAAAATGCAACTTATTCTTAAAGAATAAATTCTTGAAGAATTCTCTGAGAGAGAAGTAACTGGGATCCACATATGAATTATTGAAGTAGTAATAAAAGCAACTTTCAAGGATGGAATTGATTCAAAAATACATTTATCTATAATGGATAGAAAAATTAATAACTTTAGAGATGGTTGTCTTGGGATAATGATAGAAAATATGTATGCAGAAAAATTAATGTTTGACATTCATCCTAGAATAGTATACAACCTAACAAACCAAGATTTCAATAAAGTCTTAATCCTGCATCAGGACTTTAAAAGAAAAACATTTTGGAATAAGGTAATAGACCGTATTCTATAATTTGTAGAATAGCTTATGCCCTTTCCAACACACATTATTCTGATTTGTTTCTTAGGAAAGAGCATATTGAAATTCATAACGTTTTCAAAAAATTTGCCAGGGTAATGACATCAGATCCTATTAGGATACCTAGAATAGGTGGTGTTGATATCTTATAAAAGATCACCCTATTTTAGATCGAACACCTAGCTCTAGAATTGAGTTTAGTAGCAGGATGTCCTTTTCGCAAGATAGGATTACAGGCTACAAAGGAAAAGAGAAAGAGTTGTAAAAGGCCTTAACGCCTCAAGCAATTAGGGTAGATAATATAAAACTTAGATGCCCTAAAGGTTTAAAAGAAATACAAGTTATATTTGACATAACTGAGAATGAAAATAATTTTCATTGTGATGACTTATATCATTTGCAGCAACCTGTTATTGATAAATTTGAAGGCATGCTAGAAATAGCAGACCATGAAATCATGATTGCATGTGTTGTAGGACGAGAAAATGAAAGTATGACTTTGGGGTTAAGTTTCCTCAAAAATCATAAATCATGGGGAAAAAAATGTAATGGTATGGAATTCAAACTTGATGGTGTAAGGATTGAATGACCAGCCCCTTTTCTATGTACATATTTGTTGGTATGTTATATGATCAATATAAGACGAAATATTTTACAGCTTATATTTATTCAGGATCAGGAATTTGCATATTGAACCTTGAAAACCTTACCCATTATTGTAGGAAGGGATTTTTCACAGAAAATCCTAATACTCAATAAGGGTATATGAGAAGCAAAAATAATGATTGGAAGAACATTTGAAACACCTTAGTACAAGGTGAAAACACCTCCTACCTACTTTCATAATACAAGGGCTTATATTTTGTCGGGTGATAATTTTATTCAAACCTTTACAAAATATGTGCACAAACAACATAAATCTGTTGGTTTTTTCTACGAAATGTGGTAGTGAGATACAGGTTTTGTGAAGAGAAAAAATATTTAATAGAATAATACCCATAAATTTTCGCAGCAAATGTGATCATGATGCCAAATTAGCTCATCCAAAAATGCAGGATAAGAGAAAATTTAGTAAAGCTCTTTTGTCTTTCAAGCAACAGGGACTCATTGATAGGGATAGCTTCTACGAAGAAATTGAAGAAGAAATTGGGTAAAATACATATTACCCCCCTGTGATATTCAAAATATTCGAATAAACCCCTATGATAAAAAAATATCATATAACCCCTGTAAAATTTAAAAAGGTGCATATTGGCCCCTAACCCACGCCCCTCATTTTCTATCGCTTTTTTCTCCGACATCCGACGACTTCTCGACGTGTGTTTTCCACCGTTGGAAAGCCCGTCTGACAACGATCATTTTGACACCCCATCCACCGCCAATCTCTTGTCCGTCGGCGAGTTATCTCTATTTTTTCATTTTACATTTTTTAGGTTTCTTTATATATATACATATAACTAAATTATATTTTCTTATATTATATTTTAAAATATGTATAATTTAAATACAGGGGTAGTTTGATAATTTAGGGGCAAAATATACATATTCAGTCGCAATTTTGGGCGCATGAAATTTTACAAGGGGTAATATGCACCTTTTTAAATTTTATAAGGGGTTATATGATATTTTTTTTATCAAATGGACTTATTTGAACATTTTGGGTATCACAAGAGGGTAATATGGATTTTACCCAGAAAAAATTAAGAACCTCAAGGTAGCATTGCAGAAGATAAAAAAACACTAGACATAGGTGGGGAAAGTAGACTCTTCTTGGAAAAATGTCAAATGACTCATCCAGAGGAATTTCAGAGAGAAACCTCTAGCATGGTGGAATAGGAACAAAATCGAAACTACTCTAAAAGTCAAAGAAGAGTGCAAAGTACGAGTATGTTCGATACAAGCCTATCCAAATGAATATAGAGGACAAGAAGAATTTGCAGGAAATCATCAAAGAGCATATCAAGCTGAACCTCATTGAGCTTGGAATCTCTGCTTACAGCAGCCCTAGTTTTTTAGCAAGAAACCATAGTGAGATTAAGAGAGGTAAACCCAAGTTGGTAATTAACTATAAAGACATTAATTAGAATATTAGAATTTTATGGTTATTACATTTCTAATAGAGAGCACTTAATTGATTGCGTTAAAAGTGCAAAAGTATTTTCTAAATTCAATTGCAAATTTGGTTTTTATCAGATTAAGATAGAGAGTGAATCAAAGAAATTTACTGCATTCTCCACACCATATGGACAATATATTTGGAACGTGTTTCCAATAGGACTAGCTAATGAACCCCAGATACTTCAAAGAAAAATGAATAATCTTTTAAAGATTATTTTGAATTTATGTTTGTCAATATTGATGACATATTGATTGCACCTAAAAATATGAAAGAACACATTAGACATCTTGAGATATTTTAGATGCATGTCATAAAGAAGGTTTAGTACTTATCAAAAAGAAAGTTGCTATTGCAGTCAATAAAATTAAATTTTTAGAAATTCTTATTGACGAAACATGTATTGAGTTATAGGAACATATTGTGGAGAAAATCCGTGATTTTCCAGACGATCTCAAGGACAAGAAGCATTTGCAAAGGTTTTTGGGAGTTGTTAATTTTGTAAGAATCTTTATCAAGGATCTTGCGAAGTATGGGAAGAATTTCTGACCACCCTTGAAAGAAACAGAGAGTTCAAAGTAGAAATAGGAGGAAATTCATAGCAAGTGAGTTGAAACAGGTTTGGAGTAACCTGCCCAAACTTGTTATCCCACAAGACGAGAACGAATTGATAGTCTATACAGACACCAATGACTATCAGTGGGCAGTCGTGCTCATGAAGAAAATGTCTATTAGTGAAGAACCTTATAAATACATAGAAGGGTTGTTCACAGAACAACAGGCCAAAGTTTGGCACAAACGAGAAAGAGTTATTTGCAGTTTTGAAAGCATTTAAAAATGATCTTTATTCCTACTTACTAAAGAATTTACATTGAAAGTGTATAGTACAAATGTCAAAGCTTTGGCAATTTGAATGTCAATATTTTGTTATAATATTATCGTTATAAAAGCTCACGAGAATATTCTAGAAAATTTCCTGAATATATTCCAACTCAAACTTAGTTTAGGAACGGTTATTCATGTTTACAAATACTTTTATAGAATTGTTTTAGCAATGATTTTTGGGAACAGTGTTATTTCTGAAATTTGTAACATTTTATTTGCAATTACTAAAATTGTTCCTAAATATTTTTAATTATATACTTTTAAATAATAATTTATAATTAAAAATTAAATTTAATCATAGGTATGAGTTTAATTAATTGAATAAATTTTAAATAATGGAATGCAATAAATATTATAAAATATGAATAATTAGCAAAAAATATTATATTAAAATAAAAATTATCCAATTATAAAATATTAAAAAAATGGATGTTTGAGAGGATCAAAACTGTAACAAGCCTATGTTAGAGGACCAAAATCGAATAAATGGTAATATTTGAGGACCAAAAGTGTAATTATCCTGCTAAGTTCCCTCCATTTTCCGCCTCACGTGAGTCATGCATGAGGCTCCTCCATCAATTTTGACGAAAGGATGACAACAGTGACGAAAAGTGTGGAAAAAATGGATGTTTGAGGACTAAAACTGTAACAGGCTTATGTTGGAGGACCAAAATCGAATAAGTGGTAATGTTTGGGACCAAAAGTGTCATTATCCCGAGAATGAGAGATAAGATGAAAAGAATATATCTCCATTGTGATAATAATAATTTTTCAACTATTATAGGAGAATATGACGACCAAAGGAAGAGAGAAACAAGAATAGTGATTCCTAGACCAGGAGTTCTAGAAAATCTTCTTCTACAAGGAGATATGATGGTCCACCTCAAAGGCAAGATTTTATAAATTTTGGCAGAAAATTGGACCAACAAAGGTTTCATCCCTATGATCTACAAACACTAGATCAACGAGAAAAATCGCCACAAGAAGAACTTTTAGATGAGCCTACAGCAGAGGCAATGAAGTTTCAAAAATCGTAACTGCTAGACGCATAGAGCAAGAGGACATATATATATATATATATATATATATATATCACCAGATTGCTAGCATAAACATGGTCAATTGCGATAATTTGAAACCATGGAAGGCATTCTTGATGCGGTTTACCACCAAGATTTGACCTTTTTACCAAATCACGATGCCTCAAATGAGAGCATCTGTGAGAAAGACTACAAAACAATTGGGATAGATTTTCAACCAAATTAGAATAATTACAGTAAAAGTGATAAGTTTCAAGCCTCAAAATACCTTTCATGATTCCTTTCAAGGATAATGGTGTCAAACAAAATCATAAGAAAATCATGTGTAAGAACTCTAATCTCACTCCATATGATGGATTCAGAAGTGGAGAAATCTGTAGTGTCCTCAATCAAATTGGACTGAAAAAGAAAAACGTCACATAATTTACAAATTAAGTTAAGGTGAGTTTGATATTCCGGCTTGTTGCAATTCTGATCCTATATCTGCAAAAGGTTGGCAATTTTGGTCCTCCAACTTTGGAGGTAGCAATTTTGGTCCTGTATCTTTCAAATGTTAGCTATTTTAGTCCTTCAAGCCATCTTATGACCATTTTTGTGGGATAATTATACTTTTGGTCCCCAAATATTACCACTTATTCGATTTTGGTCCCAACATAAGTCCGGTACAGCTTTGGTCCTCAAACATTTATTCTTTTACATTTTGTAATTGGATAATTTTTATTTTAATATAATATTTTTTTCTAATTATTCATGTTTCATAATGTTTATTGCATTCCATTACTTAATATTTATTCAATTGATTAAATTCATATATATAATTAAATTTAATAATTAATTATAAATTATTTTTTAAAATTATATAATTAAAAAAATTAGGAACAATTTCAGTAATTGAAAACAAAATATAAAAATTTAAAAAACAGCACCATTCGAAAAATCATAGCTAAAACAATTCTAGAAAAGTATTCCTAGATAACCGTTCCTAAATATATTCCAACTCAAACTTAGTTTATGCCATTGTGATTATGCCATTGTCCTATATGTATCATGGTTATTATGCAATCTTCTGTGTAGCCTCTATCACGGGTAGTTTATTTTCTATACGAGCATTCTTATTCTCAAATAAGCTTTTCGTAAACTCGGTACTTTTTGCTATCATGAAATTGAGCAGGAATAATCCATTTTTGTTTGAAAATATTTTTAAACAAGAAATTGACTTTGTCCATCTCGGTGAGACAGACCCAAAAAGTCCAAGCTCTTCATCCTCGCTGAGTGATAACACCAAAGGAACTGCTCTTGTTGCAACATGGACTCTATTGAATGCTGCCATGTTTGGTCCCTCTAATTTAATAAAATGGAATGTTGGACGAGAATCCTTTCGTGTGATTCTTGGACCGCTGAAATAAACTACCTCTAAAATGTCTCCTAGTTTAAGGTGTGGGTTGTTTTGTAAATAATCAAAATTTGCCCCACTATTCCATTTGAAAGTTTTGAGATTTCTGAAAATCTGTGTTGTAGTATGAACTAAAACAAGAGCCCTAAAATCCTACCACTCTCTAACTTCTTCTAGACCCCTCAAGCATCTAGGTGATGTTATATTTTCAGATGCGCCAACAATAATCTTGCTTAGGTTAATTCCTTTGCGGGAAACAAGTCTTTCCCATGTTATTTTGGTAAGCCTGCTAAGTAGAATAAAGAACTAAACTAGTTAGTATTAATCTTAGAGGTGTCTATTATTGGCCTAAGGTTAATCCCTTCCGCTTTATCCTAGAGGTGTAGAGTTAACATGAATTATCAGGAGTTTGCACTTCTTGTGGTTCACTTACCTTTTGTCAGAGTCTGACATTAGCCTTGTGTAAGTAGTAATTAAATTTATCACTGTAGGTGTAGAGCCTATTATCTAAATATAAGTTTAAAGCCCTGCACTTGCAATTCTCTAATCATCACAGAAGTTGATATCTTTCAAATTGATTCCATTAATATGTCCCATAAAGTTCTAGAAGCATCTATGGAACTCTTGATGGTGATACGAACTCAAGCTTAGCTCGTTGCACTTAGGCACCTACTTTGGCTTTAACTGCTAGCTATCCAAACTTCTTTTCAAGTTCATCAAGGATGTTCCTGTGATGTTTGAATCTCATGATGATAGAGTCGATTTCATATGCTTCCATCTCTCGTTTGAAAATCCATAAGAATGTTTTTATGAGATTTTATAACGACAATATTGTCATTCAGTTAGCCATCTAATAATACGAACTTTCTCAATTTTAGGTTCAAGTTTATTTTTCATAAAAGCTTTAACATTCGTATAATCAATTTCCAAAATAAATTCTTTGGCTAGTAAGAATAAATGCCACTTCCTAAATGTCTTCCGAAATGCAAAGAATTATTTCTCGTTTATATGCTAGAGTTGGCTTGTGTGGCTATAAACAACCCTCCTGTGTATCTACACAGTTCTTCACTAATACTCATCTGTTTCATGATCATTGTTGTCATCTATAGTCATTGGCATCTGTGTAGACTACCAACCCATCCCCATTTTCTAAGACTATGAGTTTTGGCAAGTTATTGCAATTCTTTTTCAACTCACGAAATTATAGATTTCTTTTCATTTCCACTTCATGCTATATGTTTCTTTCAAAAGTGGTCGAAAATTCTTTTTGTATCTTGCAAGATTCTTAATAAAGATTTCAACATAATTAACAACTCTTAAAAAGCATTCAAGTTGTTTCTTGTCTTTAAGAATGTCCAAGAAATTGTCGATTTTTTCAACAATATGCTCTTGCAATCCAATACCTGCTTGGTCAATAAGAATTCTTAAAAATTCTATTCTATTGATAACTTAATTGCTTTCTTTTCAGAATGCACTAAAACTTCATTATGGAATGCATTAGAATATATCTCAAGATGTCTAATGTGATCCTACATATGCATAGATGCAATCTAAATGTCGAGGAAGAAACAATTATGAATTTATATTTTTATATATAATATAAATATTGAATAGTGATGGCAATTTTATAACTAATATCATCAAAATTGAAGGAATTTGTTAAGATTAAAAATAAATTAAGAACTCCTTTTGCTTTAAAAGATATTATAACAACATTTGTAAAAAAAATTATCATACATTTGTTAAGATTTTATAAATTATTCAACAAGATGTTTTGAACAGCTTATAACCTCACCCAAAACAACCCCTTCGCCCCAAATAAATCTTATACCAATTTGAAGGAGGAAAAGGAATAACATAAAATCATTATAAAATAGAAAAAAATAAAGGAAACAAGAAAAGGTTTATGGGATGGCAAAGGTGGTAGGTGTACAAAGATAGGAACAACACCTAAAAAAAGATAATTTTACTTTTAGTTCCTAAATCAGTCATTAAATCATTTTGGTATTCCATATTTCAACCTAATTAATTTTGATTCCCAATTTTTTTTAAAATAAGCAAAGTTAGTTATGATTGATAGTTACCGTCTAAATTAACAGAGGAACCTCCTAAGAAGGAAAAAAACAACCTGACAAACCAATCATAAAGGCAAAAAAACTTACAGCCTCTTACATTTCATAGAGAAAAGAGGTGTGAAACCCTCATCATTTTTATCCCCAAATTTTTCTAAATGATCAAAACTAGTCATATGACCGTTAGTTGACTAAAAAAGTCCCTCCATTAGTTCAAATAGCCAACTAACTGTCAGTACTAACTTTGATCATTTTAGAAAAACTCGAGGACCAAAACTGATGATGTTGGAACATAAGGTACCAAAAGTGATTTAGTGACCTACTTAGTGAACAAAAGCTAAAATTATCAGCTAAAAATGCAGAAGAAGAATACTGGTATGGCTATTTACAGGTAAAACACAGTAATAAAGGGTTCTAGTGCCAGCCTGCTATTTTAGCAAATACATAACTTTCCAAAAAGCACTCCCAGATTCTGTTCGGACATGATAGCCCAGACTTGCATAAAGAGCTGGAAAATAAAAGCAAAGTTGAAAAAGAAAAGGGAGGAACCTGATGCTTAAACTATCCATCTACATACAGCAGAACTCATAAATACATATAAATTGGTTTAAAATCAAGAACTCCTTCAAAGATTATGTGAATCAATACAATCGCTACACTAATTGTCCAGTAATACTTTCACAATTTAGTGAATTTACAAACAGGGCTAGCTTGAAGCAGGTGAAATTTCTATATTTCAATCTTTTGCCTGCTAAGCAAGAAAGAGTAAAATCACTAAACGATACAGTCTGAACTTGATGGTAACCATGGACCATGGACCACGGAGACTGAGAAACACGGAAAAGCAGAAACACAGGTTCACCTGCTTCAGTCGCAGAAGGCTACATGCAAAAGCCAACAGTTGCTTGTCAATTGGACCAACTGGCAAGCAAAGCCACAAGCATGGTTTATTGATCAACCATCATGTGTAGCATAAGTGATACTCGAACATTGTCACAGTATCTCTTGATGAAATCGAAGTACTGCATTGCATCGTGAGGTCGTAGGCCTTCCATGAAAAAGCGAAACAAGTGAGAGTGTGTCTCACGCATCACGTCCAACGATTGCTGCAGTACTTTTGCTTGCTGTGGTTTATTCAACTCCGTGGCCTCCATCAGTGGCAGTAGCTCTTTTTCCTCCTCTTCGAAGTGTTGTTTGCAGTTTTCCTGGTGAGAAATAATTATAATCATTTGATGTCCAATAATATAGCTTCATCAGAAAAGCAAAATGGCTTGAATGGGATTAATCTTTTATTAGCACGGATGCTCCGTCGGAAATGAGAACCCAACCTTTAATCTTTTGAGCCGGGATAGAAGGTTGACGAGCGCCTCTTGGTAATCAGGGCTCCCAGGATTCATAACTCCTATGATCTTTATCTCTTCCTTGATGCCATTCATTATCGGTAGGTGCTTTGCATGTTCCTCGTTTGCAGATTTGCACAATCCTGAGACACGACATGTTCAATTATTGACAACTGGCAAAAACTTTATCAACCACCACAAATATATTATCATGCAACAAAAGGACAAGTTATTGGATGAGGCATGGTTAGATTATTTTCGAATCCAAACCATTAGCAATCCGTATCAGCTAAACATTGAGCTAAGAAAGGAATGTCACTTCGTTTCACAGGGCACCGGCATGCTTTCAACTATTGCGAAATCATAAAAATGCCTCATATGTCCATGGAAAGATAATAGAAGTTTGTAACCTATGTTTCCTCAGACTTATATAAACACTGTAACAGATCAGCTAATGCACATGTTACTCGAGCTTTCTCCTAACTGACGTATTTCATTTCTCAAGTAACATAACTTCATCAGTCTAATTCACAGTTTCCCTCCATTTCCATCCATCATTATTAAACACAACGCGTAAAAGATCTGCGGCACATAGATCAGGATTCCAACTCCTCCGCTCCAAACTTATACATCAGCTCTTAAAAACTTATCTTTTCCACAGTTAATATATCGTATACAAAGAAAAAACTTTTGCTTGAATTCTTGAATTTCTAGCAACTCAACCTTCCATATTCCTATCATAAATTCTCAATCATAACTAGGGAATCAATTACTTAACAACTCACCACTTTGGTAGCTTCACTTGATTTATCACCCATACGTACATCTAGACTTTTGTCACGTTGCGACTAACAACCCCGGATGTGGTCGGAACGAATACCAAGTTGGACATCAAGAATACAAACTTTTGAAATGAGAAAAAGGGTAAAAACATTCAGTTTTGACTAGAATGCACAGTTCTATTCTGAAACTACTACTAATAAAGAAAATCACAAGTGATCCATCCATGCTCTCACCAACAAACTCTTTCATTCCCGACCACGAAATCGAACAACGGGTTCTGATCCATTACTATGCTCTAAATCACTGTATAAAAGATTTTCATTTTTGTTAATCTAGTGGAGTTGTTCAATGTACATGAATAAAAATCTTCCTTTCTTCCAAAAAAACAAAAAAAATTCATGATCAAAATCTCTTCATACCCTACTACAGATTATACCCTCTTGATCACTCCATAAAAACATCAAATTTAAAAATTTCATCCCATATTAGAAAAGAAAAAGTAATAACAAAAACACACACACACACACACACACACGAAGAAGGCTTGCATAGACAATGGTCCACATTAACTTAACAAGGACAAAACACAAGATTACATCTACCAAACCATGGTGCAAGCTATGAAGCATATGGTACCTCCAAGAAGCATTGTACCTAACAATAGTACTTGTACTTGCTGATTTAACAAACATTATCCAAACAGACAAAGAATAATAAAAAATTAAAAAAAGAATACCTCGATCAGCGGATTCGAGGATCTGAAAGAGAACCGTCTCCTCCATCTGCGCGTGCTCCAGCATCACCTGCAGCAGCTGCGAGTAGCTCTTCCCAAACTTCTTCACCTCCATTCGCGGGCTGCCCATCGATGGATCCCCCCTCACGCTCCCGCCACGCGCCACCATGTCCTCCGCCCACTTCACCATCCTCTCCAAATGCCAGTTTATGCTCCGGTGCTGCAGCACCACCACCCACACCACCAACGGCGTCGTCTCGCCGCACCAACCCCAGATGCTACTAGTGGTGTTGTTGGTTACAGTCAACGGCGGGTCCGGGAACTTGGCGTCCAAGTAACGGAGTATGTCCTCAACGGAGCCGGAAACGACGTCGGATTTGTAGATGAGAGTCGGGCTCTCATGCGCATCGGAGGGCACAAAGTGGAGAGTGACGGGCTTGTAGAGGATGGCCAACCGAATGTGCGAGGTCGAGAAGCTGTTCGGCGGGCCGTAGAGCTTGACCGCCGGCTGCGACTTTATCATCTCCGACGGCGCGATTTCCGCCGCCGATTTCTTCGCAGTCCCAAAACAATTCCCCATTAACAAATCCAAGGAAGACCAGAAAGCAAATTTAACTATATCTTAAGCGAAAAAATCAAAAGGGTTCTTCTGTTGCAAGATTTCGTGCAAACAAATCCAAGAAAGAGACCCAAAACCCAAAACCCAAAACCCAAATCCGATTATATTACAGAAAATCCATAATTAAATGCCATTTTCTCCCAAGATTTATCTTCCCCACGAAAAGAAAGAAAAGAAACACAATAAGTGGAAAAAGAATTGAATGCAGGGAAGGTAGAGTGGGGAAGGCTAATGCTTAGAGCATAAGAGAGAGCTAAACCAGGGATTAACAGAAATGACAGTGACCCTTTTTCTGATCCTGAGAGAATTTATGCGGGGAGTGTGTGTGTTTGTGTGTGTAGCTGTATGTATAGATGCATGTGGATATTGCTTGATTCAGAAGGGAAAGAGATGGGAAGGAAAACAGTGAAAGCTTTTATGGGTTTTTACAGTATTACTACGAGGAGTAAATTTCAGCAATGGAAATGGTGGCGCGCAGCCGAGAGGTTTGGTGGGCATCCGGGTCAACCATCAATGGGCGGTCACGTGCTCCGTAGTGGAAGCACCCGAGGGGCTGTCACGTGCTCTGACCATTAAAATAGGGTAAACTGATAGTTGGTGGTTTTTATTCATAAAGTAGAAAATTCTAACTCGAATCATATTTGATCAAATTTTGATTAATTATATGATCAGTAGAATATATTTATTGTAATGTAATTTAAAAAAGATAATCAATCATATTGTAAATGTGATACATTTTATTTACAATTAATTTGATTCGATCAAACTTGATTCGAGTAAAAAATTTTCATAAAGTAGTTAATAGTAGTAGCTCGGAATCATAATTTCAAGAAAGATTAATATATAAAAGAAAGATAAATAATTTAATTTCTATAATATATAAATAAGTCATTTATAAAATTTAAAATAAATATGATGAATGACAAAAAAAAAGTAGTATTAGATGTAAAAATAAATTTAATATGTTACTGTAATTTATTTCAAGAAAATCTGCAAACTTTTTGGAAAAAAAAAAAAATGTATGCTCATTTAAATTTAAATAAAAGATAAGATTGAATCATTTTAAATAAACATAAATACTCCAAAAATTTATGTAAAATCAAATTATTACCAAAAAAACACTTTCTCTTACGTCGTAAAATAGAAATATACGAAGACTGATCAAATATACAGATACATGACGCTTACTTAAATGTTCTTAGTATTATGTTATATTATATGGAAATATTAATATTTTCTTTATTATGTTATATTATTATAAATAAATTTAATAGCTTACAAAAATCAATATTATTTTGATACTTTGTCGAGTCTCGATCATCACCTAATTTGCAAGGAAACAATGTTTGGAATAAAATAGTTTTTTTTTAAATATTTATAATTATAAATATAACGTTAAATATATTAAAAAAGCGCGCGCGCGCGCACACACACACACATATATATTATATATATATATATATTTATTTATCTTTTAGGAATAACTACACTCCTCCCATGAGGTTTGATGTAATTATACGTAAACCTTTATGGTTTGAAAAATTATATCTAGTACCTCATGAGATTTTCTTTCATCTAACAAATAAGTCCCTACATTAGTCAAAATTCACCAAATTTGATGATACCAATAAAAATATAATTGAAGAAAAATCTATATTTACCTTCAATTGACTTATTATTGATTTATTGCAGGTCAAATAAATATTTTTATAATCAAATTACTCCCATACGTCTTCACGCATTAATGAACGACACAAGGTGTATATTTTCCATTATAAGGGTTATCGAGGGTAAATATCAATTTTTCATTCAGTTTTTTTTTTATTAATACCATCAAATTTAGTAAATTTTGACTATCGAATGGACTTATTTGTTAAATAGAAGCAAACTTCAGGGGTGCTATATGTAATTTTTAAATCATAAAAGTTTATATATAATTACACCAAACATCATGAGAGAAGAGTGTAATTATCCCTTTTTTTGTAAAAAAAAACAATTGTAAAAGAAAAGAAAATTTAAAGGCTTGTGAGTTGTGTGTGTGCCGTTGTTAATTTGTGGTTGAAGACGCATAAATTTGGATAATCCAATTAGCCGTTATAATGGGGCGCGTATATGGGCCCCATTTCAAGGGTAGAGTCCGACTTAGAGCTGTATGGGCCTATTTCATGGGTTTGGGCCCCATATGGAGCGGGTTAGATCCACAAACTGCCAATTACCACCAAAAAACACACAACAAAATAAAATAAAATAAAAGAGAACAAAAATTATTTGAATAAATTACATCCACACCCACTGAGATTAGTTCTAATTACGCAAAATATTTTCTGCCCTTGATAACGAATAGGGGCGTGCTTTTAATTATAATTACAATCTTAAAGGGTTTATTTATAATTTTATAAAGAACACTAGTTGTTGTTGTTGTATGCGGTCCCCACGATCATATAAAAAATCACAGTATGAGATGAAGGAGAAAAAAAATTATAAAAAGACAAAACGTAATGAGGTGATGAAATTGAACGAAGTATCTGAGAAAAATTAAAGAAATGTGGGGGTAAATTAAGAAATAAAGAAAAAAAAATAATTATGGGCTTATTAAAAATATAGAAGCTTGTAAGAAAAAAATAAATACAGAGTTAGATATAAAAAAATTAATTATAATAGAGTTTATTAAAATTATGGGAGTTCGTGAGGGTGAGAAAAATATGGAGAACATGAGAGAGAAAAATGAAGTAGTGGGCTGAGAGGGAAAAAAATTATAATTTTAAAATATTAAAAAATATTAAAATTACTATGATGGGTAATTTTTTTTAAAATAAAATAAAATAAATGAAAGGGTAAAATGGGATAATAAAAAAATTAGTACGATCAGTTAGGATTTTTTTTAATAGTATAGATAAGGTGCTTGTGAAATTAAATTTAATTTTAGGGGACTTTCTCTATTTTTGTTTGGTGAATGATATGGTCGTAATGAATTTAAACTTTAAAGTTTAAACTGAGGTCCATTGCAAAACTCAAAGTTGATATTTTTGTCAGATATAAAATTATTTGAATTTGAGGAAAGAATTTGAAAAAAAAAAAAAATATCGAATAACTTCGTATCAAAAGAATTTGATATGCAGCAGTATTTAATATAGCATCGCTGAAAATAGGAGCTTAAAGAATCGCTTTTCTTTTTCAATTTAGAAATTTGAATAAATCAAAATAATTTAATACTGTGTATTTAAAATTCATAATTTCAAATCCATCAATCTAAATTTAACCTGAAGTCGTACGAGGACAAAAAATTAGACGTTGTGCACGGATTGATGGATTTGAATGTGGAGATTTTAAATCCTTGCAATTGGATAATTCGATGTGAGAGAGGATTTTAAATTATTCATCTTTTATTTTAAATTTACTTAATGAAACATTGATATATTTCAAAATAAAACAAAATAAAAAAAATTAACACAAAGTTATTTAAAATCATTTCCATCTAAATAGAGTTAGAGGGGTTTTTTAGTTATATACTTTTCTTGAGGGTTTGATATAATATAATAGGAGAAAACACACATATGATTTCTTTTGGCTTGGAAAATATTATAATTTTTGTTTTTTGAGGATATGGATATTGTAATAAGGGGAAAAAAATGATATTCTTCATAAATGGTAAGGAAAAAAAATGGAAAAAAAAAAACATATCTCCAATAAAAATAGCATATTATTATATTATATTAAATTATATTTAGTCATGTATTTTTTTTAGGTAAGAGCGATGGATTTTTATTAAATGAAATCAATTGAGTACAAGTACAATCATTCTTGCCAACTTTAATATCATGGGCCCATTTTACCCATTTTAAATGAATGAATTCCCACAAAACCTGACGGGGTTCGAACCCATGACTTTTAAAGTTATGAGGTCGCAACTTCGCTAACTGAACTAGATTTTTTTGGTATATTCAATCATGCATTTGATCATATATAATTTGACTCAGAACAACAAAAAAATGTTATATTTAATTGTTAAACGTCGACTTTGTCTAAAAACTTTAAATTATTAAAGAGAAGAATAATTTAATATTGATCTTTTAATATGTCCTTCTCATGTGCAAATCATGCATGTGAGAAACCTTACCTTTATAAACGAGTGTAATGAAATTCGAAGTCTGGCGCGAAGTGAAAGAAAAAATTGCAGAACTCCAGCTTCAATCCATTGGCACACGAGACACCTTCTTCGCTCCAACTCCACCATTAACTAGTGATTTTTCTTTTTTATAATTTTTTTTTACTTTTTGTAGAAGAAATTTTCTGAGGAAGTTTTATTTTCAAGTGTTTGATGAAATGTCTGATTGAATTTTTTGTTTGACTTTGTAATCAGTAGTAGATGCTAGCAAGGTATTAAAGTGAATTCACATGTTCTGGTGGAAATTTTCATAAGTGAAGCGAGATCAAGAAGCACACATATGCAAGTTACCTGCATCGCGTTGTGTTCATAAGAGCATAAGGCAGCGGAGCATTATGTTTTGACATGCACCAAGAGCATCAATTCTTGTCCAAAGCCGGATGTTCCTCTCACAGTGCCTCATCAAACACTTTGCTTCAGAACAACTCAAACAGCTACAGGATCATTTCCGCTGCGACGGAATCCAAGAAACCGTATATTGTCAGGAAATGCATTGCTCTCTTGCACGCTTGCGCCTCCTCTATCCCTAAACTGAAGCAAGTCCATGCCTTCTCCATTAGGCATGGGGTACCACTGTCAAGCCCGGACATGGGGAAATACTTGATCTTGTTTGTTGTCTCTCTTTCTGGGCCTATGCAATATGCCCGCAACATTTTCGATCAAATTTCGCAGCCAAATATATTCACTTGGGATACAATGATCAGAGGCTACGCTGAGAGTGAAGACCCAGCTCCAGCTTTGCATATATACCAACATTTACGTGAGAGTTCGGAGCGACCTGATACCCATACGTATCCGTTCCTTCTCAAAGCCATTGCTAAGTTAATGGTCTTGAGAGAGGGTGAGAAAGTGCATTGTGCTGCGTTGAAAGATGGGCTTAAGTCGTTAGTGTTTGTTCAGAATGCTCTGGTTCATTTTTATGGTGCCTGTGGTCGGGCAGAGAGTGCGCTCCAGTTGTTTGAGAAAATGCCTGACAAGAATCTTGTGGGTTGGAATTCGGTGATTAATGGGTATGCTTTGAATAGTAGACCTAATGAAACGCTGACCCTGTACAGAAGAATGAGCTTGGAGGGTGTTAAACCGGATGGATTTACTTTGGTAAGTTTGCTTACTGCATGTGCTGAACTTGGTGCCTTGGCTTTGGGCAGGAGGGCACATGTGTATATGATGAAGCTGGGTTTGGATAAAAATGTACACGCTGCAAATGCGCTGTTGTTGCTTTATGCAAAGTGCGGGAATATCAGGGATGCAAAGAAGGTATTTGATGGGCTAGACGAGAGGAGTGTGGTATCGTGGACTTCGTTGATAGTTGGGCTGGCTGTAAATGGGTTTGGTGAAGACGCACTTGAACTTTTCAGGGAGATGGAGATCCGCAGGTTGGTGCCTAGTGAGATTACCTTTGTAGGAGTGCTATATGCCTGTAGTCATTGTGGTATGGTGATGAAGGGTTTGCTTATTTTGATAGGATGACAAAGGAATTTGGGATTGTGCCTACAATAGAACATTATGGTTGTATGGTTGATTTACTAGGTAGGGCAGGTTTAGTGCAACAAGCGTATGAATATATCTGCAAAATGCCAATAGAACCTAATGCTGTAATATGGAGAACATTACTTGGTGCATGTACCATACATGGGAATTTAACAATAGGGGAGGTAGCCAGAGACGAACTCAAAATGTTAGAGCCTAAACATTGTGGAGATTATGTGCTTCTTTCCAACCTTTATGCATCTGAAAGGCGTTGGTCAGATGTACACAACGTGAGGAGAACAATGCTTAAAGAAGGAGTGAAGAAAGTGCCAGGCTATAGTCTTGTTGAATTAGGAAATCGTATACATGAATTTGTGATGGGGGACAAGTCTCATCCTCAAACTGAGGCTATATACACAATGCTCTCGGAGATGACAAGATTACTGAAACTTGAAGGCTATGCACCTCATACGACGAATGTGCTTGCTGACATTGAGGAAGAAGAGAAGGAGACTGCTTTGTCTTATCATAGTGAGAAGATTGCAGTTGCTTTCGTATTGATTAATACACCACAAGGGACCCCAATTAGGATTGTGAAGAACTTAAGGGTTTGTGCAGATTGCCACCTTGCAATTAAACTACTATCAAAGATTTTTGACCGGGAGATTGTTGTTAGAGATCGTAGTCGATTTCATCATTTTAGAGACGGAGCTTGTTCTTGTAAAGATTACTGGTAGACAGTAGAAACTTGAAAGTCACACATTTTGGTTGATTCCATTTTTCCTCGCCAATTTATTCTGAAGCAAAGTAGACACATTCACGGAACTCAAAGAAAAATCAGCTTTGAACATCTTATATGACCTGTAGTTTTTATTGGGTGCTGACATTACATTCTCTGAAATTGAAAGATCCTTGGAGGAGGCATTTGAAGCTCTTATAAGATTTGTCTGCAAAAGGTTATGATGCTTGAATTACTTAAATGAAAGGATACTTCTCTCTGCAATACTTCTGAGGTCAAAATACTTCTTTGGAGCTTATCTGGTGAAAAACTCTTCCTACACCTATGAATAGCATTGATACATTGGAAGAACCAACTTGGTCTTCCAGTTCAACCCGAAATCCGGTAATAGCACTATCCTGTTATTTTCAAATGCTAATCATCTTACTGTCAAATGTTAGATTGAATGGCTCTTAATGTATTTGAAGCAATTTACTGCTTCCAAAAACATTAATATTCAAAGTCACATCCCTTGTTCCTTTTGGCAGCTTGATATTTCTGGATTGCTGTTTCATCACCTGCAATTGTGTCTGAGAAATTGTTTGTCATATACTATATTTCTAATCGAGTCCCCTGAAGATCACGGTCGAACGATGCAGTTTTTCTGCATTAAGTAGTTCATTAGTTAATCCACGTATTTGATTTATGTATGTTCTGTTATTTTTCTGCTGTATCTTAGGAGTATACCTTAGAAAGTCTGCTTCTCTCTGTTTATAATTCGCAGACATGATTTTTCGGGTATATGATTAGTCAACTTGCTGCAGAAACTTAGATTTACTTGCTTTTACTAATGTGGATTTAGCATAAAGAGTTTCTGTAGATTTTTTTACTTCTACTGCACTTGGATGCAAAGAATTTAAACTTATTGCAATGACTATTTCGAATAGTTTATATTAAAGGGATAATTACAATTCCTTGAGGTTTTGTGTAATAACATGTAGACCTCTGTGGTTTGAAAAATTATAAATAAGTCCCTCTATTAGTCAAAATTTATTGAATTTTTTACAGGCCCAATGCTGGAAATCCACGTAGGATACTTGACCTCTCGAATGAAACCGACTTCGATGAGTATGTTAATTTTGCCTTCAATCAATGGGATTTAATTAGGTCAAAATCTACGTTGGTCTTATTTGAAAGGACGAGCTCCTTTCTTTATTGACAGGCAGTGCACTAAACTCGTCACGTAAT
Organism: Sesamum angolense; assembly: GCA_034509725.1. Classification (NCBI taxonomy): domain Eukaryota; kingdom Viridiplantae; phylum Streptophyta; class Magnoliopsida; order Lamiales; family Pedaliaceae; genus Sesamum; species Sesamum angolense. The sequence continues at coordinate 128,677 of JACGWL010000673.1, forward strand.
TTTTACTCCTTTTCTAAAAACAAAGGACTTTGCTATTGTTTTCAAAGATTTTTTCTCATTGCCTTCATTGTAAGAGCAAAATTTTTAACCCATTAAATTTATTCCGTAGTTGAATATAAAACATATAATTCCAATATAACATAAAATTTGGTATTATACTTTAAAAAGTATTTGCTTACATTTGTGTTCGATAACAAACAGTGAGGATCGTGCTATGTCAATACAACGTATTGATGTGGCATCATCCTGATTTTTGTTATGAAAACATTATATTAGTATAGATATTGTTAAATAAAATTGTAAGAATTGTCTCCATTACATTCACTCTTTATAAATTTACACACGCACACATGCACACTCTCACATGCATAATTTATTACATATCAATTGTTTGTTCACCCTCTTTTCGTTGTCATTTTCATTCTCTATTATCTCTGTTTCTCTCTATATCACCTTCACATACATCCTCCAAATAACTTTTTCTACACAGAAGAAAAGATAAGAGTGCGGCTCAAGCGAAGCAAGAAATGTATATCTTTACTCAATGATTCAACTACATTCAACTTTTAATTTTATTTTATAGTTTTGTATAAACTCTAACAAATGTTAATTTTCACTACAATACTCAAGAGATAACTTATGTGGTTGTTGAGAGTTAATAGTATGATCTTTTCAGAGCTACTCAATTTTAATTTTTCAGCACCCCCTCCACCACCATCACACGTGCCTCCAAGAGTCCAACAGGTATGATAGATCTTTTTTTCTTTTGTTTTTTTTTTTCTCAATATATAATACATGTGAATGATCTTCGCCGTTCTTCATTTATTTGGATCTTTTATTTTAAATATAAATTTTATAAGAAGTATTAACTTAAAATTGATAATTGTTCAATCTTGAAAATGGAAACACGAATCCTTTGGCTGTCCCTTTGAATTTTGAAATAAACTTTTAAAAAAAATCAAAATTGACTGAATGAATTTTTTTTTTTATATGAGATTCAATTTGCATAAAAGATTATTTCTTCTCCACCTTAAGACTCTCTGTCTTTCTCATTCTCTCTTTGGGGGGGGGGGGGACAATCCATGGGAAACTCTCGTCTCCATCTTAAACCCCTCTCTCTCTCTCATTAATCCCATTGATTGTAAGTGAAATTAGATTAAAAAGCTAAAGCTTCAAATTAAAACTGGCAATCAAGTTGTTAAAGATTCAACCAAATAAATAAATTTGATGATGTATAAATCACTCTAATAGTTTTTATTTTAAGACCAAAGTTAATTAAGTATTATGTTTATTTACAGCTTGTCTTGAATTATACAAGAATTCAACAAACCAAAAATGTTCTACAATCAACACACAATAAGTGTATATATATAGTAAAGAACTTATAGGTAATCTATTACCTGTCAAACCAAATTAAGGGATGAGCACTTTGTACATGCATATAGTTGTTATGTCGTCAATTCAAACTTGAATATTCTTATTCTATTAATAATTTAACCTTCTATGATTCTGTAAGTTAACCTCTCGCACCCTACCCATAAAAAAAAAAAAAAAAAAAAAAAATTTAAGCACATAGATTACAAATCATTCTCACCCTTTTATTTTGTGTTTATGGGTCCACTTATTAACTAATAATTAAAATTCAATTTTTTCAGGAGCAAGCACAATCAAGCAACGACGGATCTTAACAAAGGAAAAAATGGGATCTAATTGCTTCTAGGATTGAGAACTAGAGCAATCATGCTCCGGCTTTTAAGATGCGAGGAAACAGTCGGATATATTTTGAAGATATTAGAGGTTGCTTTAATTTCTTCTTTATGAAGTCATACTTTGTTTATATCCACTAGAATAAAGAAGCATTTCTAATAAAAACAAAGGACTTTTCACTTATATTGCACATTTAATTTGAATGTGGAAAGCAAAAGAATTCATCTTCTAATATTTTTACTACACAAAAAAGGAACTACACAAGACAATCAAACTTGAGATGTATGATATACCAAAAATTAGTATGACCCTCTTATGTATATCCTTCTTTTCTTGCATCAAAGATTGCTACATGGAAGACAACATATTGCATAAAACCCCCTGTATTTTTTTTTTTTAGTTAAAAACTCCTTGTGTTAATTTCATAGGCAAAAACCCCCTGTATTTTTCGAAATTATGCACACTCTCCCCTTTCGCTAGTTAGAATTAAAGGCATTAGAATTTTTAAAAAGTTAACCGTTATACCCTTTTTGTAGCCATTGATCATCAATAGTTTAAAATGAACGGTTCAGATTTAAAATTATTTTATATTAAAAATATATATTAATATATACAGTTATATATATATGTATAATTATATATCTATATATATACACAGTGAGGCGCGACGCCAACACTGGGTGACCTTGCCGTCGCCCTGTGCAAGCAAAAACGGCAAAGGCAGTGTCGCCCCCGCAAAGGGGGGTGACCTCGCCGTCGCCCCCTTTTGAAAGGGCGACCGCCCAGATCCAGGGCGACGTCGGCCCCCCCCCCCCCCTTCGCCTCCTCCTTCTCCCGCCGCTCGCGCTCCTCCCTATTCGCCGCTTTATCCTCCTCCTCTCTGTCGGCCTCTATATATATATATACTATATCATTTAACTATACAAAAATAAATAGATTTAAATTTAATTATATATAATATATTATTTTTATTTTTATTTACTTAAATTTAAACCGTTGATTTGAATTAGATAAAATCTACACCTTTGATTTATTAGTTAATTTGGACTTTAAATTGATCAAGATCCAACGATTATTAAATAAAAGATATAAATATTTTAAATTTTAAATTAAAAATAAATAAATAACGCGCGTGTGATACACGAAACGCGTCAAGGGGGTATTTTTTCTATTTTTAACAACACAGGGGGAGTAAATTGCTCATTTCCCTTAACACAAGGGGGCAAATTGCATTTAACCCATAAAATAACATTTATGTTCCTAAATGTGAATCGTTAGATATTATTTTATATATGCATCAATGGTTTGACATTAATAAACAAATCAACAATTTAAATATTTCTTATTTAGATCAACGGTTCATATTGGTATACAAAATCAATAGCTCAATTAGACACAAGGTTAAACACTTAGCAAATCAATAGCTCAATTAGACACAAGGTTAAACACTTAGCAAATAGTCGTAAGTTTCAATCGAATATTTATTTGCCTGCTTAAAATCGAAGTTGCTTCTTATAGAGAAGTGAAGAGAGGGAGGTAGAGAATGGCTCATTAAAGACTTCGAGCTAATCTATCGTTATAGAGAAATGAAGAGGGCTGCAGACCTTTCGGCAAATATGAGATCTCAGCTAATTTTGACAAATGACCACACTATGCTTAATGCCGGTTGTTCTCCAAAGACATTATGGAAATGACTTGAGAGAATCATGTATCAAGGTTGCTTAGCCTCCATCTGCAAGAAGACTGCCTGTAGATTATACCAAAATTCAAGTACGGTTTTGTTTTCACTAAAAAGGTTGATTGATTTGAAATCCCGTGATCGTGATAACCAGATACAAAAGTTCACCTTTCCACCCACTCTGAGTCCTGATCAAGATTTTTCGGTTCAAAGTAAAGCAATGGAAAGAAGAGTCTGCTTCCAACGCTAGAAATTTCATAAAATCACATCATTGTCGCGTCACAAGAGAAAAAAACGGCAAAAGGGCTGGAGAGCACCACCATTCTACCATGATACAATAACACACCGGGGGAAAAGACGCACAAGGAAACTAAGCAATTACACACATCACAAATATAGGAAACATATAAGCCACTTACAGTTCACAATCAGCTTGTGTTCATTGCTTGTAGCATGATCCAGGACCGCCTGGAGGTCTTCGAGCATAAAAATTTGTAACTGGGGCAACTGGAACCCCACGACGAGTCAAGAGACAACGAAAATACTCTAATCTTGGCAAAACACTTGATCTACTATTTCTTGAAGTCTCGTTGTTGCTCCATAAGCGCTCTACAGGAACAAGCAACATAAATTACCAGAAATGCTAAGGCACCATAACATGACCTTTTAGGTTAAATAGAAAGAATAGCATGGTCTTAATATTACTCGTAAGTTGTGGCACATCCAATGTATGTGTATAACTTTTAAAAACTATTTAAAATAATGTGTATAAATTGTATTATTCGATTTTTTGATTAAAAAAAATACCAATTTATATAATATAATAAATTCATATAAATATTTCATTTATGAAAAATTGTTGATAAAAGAAGATAGCGGCCTAATATTGCAGCGATAAAAAGATGCATGAGAAGACAAAACTACCAAAATGTGGTTATGCAAGGCTATGACACCAAAGGCCCCTATTCAATTATACTTGCAGTCCACGCACACGCGATGCATGGACAAAATTAAAAAAAAAAAATTACGATAAAAATGTAAGGGTAAATAATATTGACACCCCTGAGATAGGCCAAAATATACACACTCTCTCCTTTTTACAAAATTACAGGTACACCCCAAATGGTTATAGTTGTAAGTATAACTACACTCCTTATTCAAATGTAAAAACACCAAACACCTCTTAGAAAATATTAAACTAACACCCTAAGGGGTTGTAAATTTTGCCAAAAAATATTACACTAACACCGTTTGAGGTGTAGCTGTAATTTTGCCAAAACTATTACACTAACACTTTTGGGATGTAGTTGTAATTTTGCAAAATGTACGGGTGTTTGTATAAATTGGCCTAATCTCAAGGGGTCAATGAATTTTACTCAAAATGTTACTATACATTAGTCATTTTGTTTAAATTATGTATCTTGATAGATTTTATTACATATATAGCATCAAGTGAAACGATACAAATATAGTGTGAGTTGAGGAAAAAGAAAGAAGTTTGTGAGAAGAAAATATAACTGTAAGGTGAGAGAAAAATAATTGTAATTGGATCTATTAAATATATAAAAGTTTGTGCTTGGAAAAAATATGGATAAGGGGTGAGAGAATTATGGAGTAGTGGGTTGAAACTTGAAAGAAAGAAATGAATTAAGGGGTAAATTACTATTCTAACCCAATTTTGTTTTAAGAGAAAGAAATAAATTAAGGGGTAAATTTGGATATTAAAAAATTGGTACGACAATAGAGTTTTCTTTTATAATAGTATAGTATAGATATAGTAATAGTGGGTGTTGCACACTCAAATGAGTATAATGAATTTAAAAATTAAATTTAATTGTTATATTTAAAATATATTTCAATTGAATAAATTCAAATATGAAAAAAAAAAAAGAGAGATGGAAAGTTATGATACTTAGAAGTTAAATAAAAGTTGAGAATGATGAGAAAGAGATAGAGTAAAAATCATATTAAAAATTAGGTTAATACATAGAGATGATGGACCCCCCCCTGAAAATGCGAAAGTACATTTTTCCTCAAAAAAATTCGAAATTACACTTACACCCTCCCTCAAAAATTCTCCGTTTACACCTGACCCACTTCCATTAGAATTTGGATGAAAAATGCAAATGTTAGCAAAAGAAATTATATAAATTTTCAATTTGCCCCTCAATTAACATTCTCGTATATATATTTGTACTTATAACAGGATAAATGTAATATATTTCTCCTTATAAGTACAAAATCATATATGAGTGTTAAATGAGGGGTAAAAATTAAAAATATATGTAATTATTTTGTTAACTTCACCAATTTTCGTCCAAACCCTAATAAAGAAAAGTATAAATAGTGAACTTTCAAAGGGGGTGTAAATATAATTTTGAAACTTCATTGGGGGAAAGCATAATTTCACATTTTCAAAAGAGGTTTACGTATAAACTAACCCTAAAAATTTTAAAAAAAAAAAAAAAAAAACTGACAAATATTGTAATCACAAAAGGCAAGTCTTCAATAATAATAAAGTATACATATATAGATATAGATTCAAAATACCTAAAAATATTTATAAAAATAATAAGTTAATACAAATATCATTAACCGCCATTTATGATGTGAGTATGGACACCCCTTTATGCCCCCTCTGCTCATGCATTATAAGATTAGTGTAGATATAATTGCCACTGAGCTTAGATTATGGCCCATACCACGTCTCCCTGCGCTGCCGATTAATTAATTATCACTAGTCATTCTGAAAATTTAAACACGTCCGCATAATTTTACATCGCCACTAGTTATTCACCTGTGTTATATACCTCGAGAGTCAAAAACTTATATCAATAATAATTAAATATACCATAAATTAACCAAAATAAGTATCAAAATTATATACTAATATAAAAATATCCCCAATCTAAGCAATGATACCTTGCTATATGGAAAATATTAGTATTAAGAGAATGTAGAGACATAATAACACCCACAATGCGCTTAACGTGATAAAGAGTGTTTATAATACAGAAATAAAACACCACTCACACATAGATAATTGTTTCCGATTTACTGTTCCACAGCAGTATCTGACTTCGGATGGTGTCACTACAGATTACTTCGTAATAGACCGTAATTTGTACATTATACCTATCGCGATAAACATACCACAATCGATCTTGAGCATCTTGTCCGATGACGATTAAAAGTCATCAGTAACGAAAAGTGCTTCCAATTGTAAGATATAAGCATATTAAGCTCATAATTAATCACCAATACTATTTAAAAAAAATACTTATAATTCTAATTTTTAGTAATGTTGACCGAGAGAAGTAGGAGGAACATTACACCTTATTCAGAGAGAGACATCCAATACGATGCTTTCTGATAACCATTTTATAACCTTGCCGTCCTCCATGTTTCTGCTCCCACTTTACCATATTTTATATAGTATATTCATTTACAGAAATTAAAATATTATCATAAACTAATTTTATCTCTTCAACCAGACAAAACCACTCAAATATCTAACACACCATAAGTTCGACAAAAAGTTTATTCTGAAACATCAAGTTATTCTCCCTGTATCTCCTTAAGATGGCGCTCAGCATACATAGGACCCGACCCCAGGACATCTAACGTGACGGTGTTGCGTCAAAATATCATCCATAGCAGCAACAACCTTTAAGCTTGTTATCGGAGAAAAAATACGGCACTTCTGCAAAAATATACCAAACCCTTAAAAAAGAAGCATGAAGATGCGCAGCGCCTTCCCCCTCAGCCTTGCTGTACTCTAACAAAATAGTCCACCTCCTGAGTCCCCACAACCTAGCAAATTTAAGCATGTAAGGATTTTTATCATATCCTCAGATATCGTAGTCAGTCTATTCTCACGCCTATTTACTATTTACCTACTTGATCATACCCATTTAATCAAAAACTCACTCAAATTAATTACCATCACGTATCCTGGGGTTGAGACTAAGTGTACAAGATGAAATTAAGGTTTGCTTCCCCTAGAACAACAAAAATTTGATATCAAATATTATTACCTTGCAATTATCTCGAATACAACTTCATGTCAAGAAAAGAATTCCAGTTTTTGGATGAATCACATCAAGGAAGTCAGAAAGAAGCATTCCATTTGCTTGCCTGAAATAATTAGAATAACTGGCTCTAGGTTTTGGTTTTTCAAATTACAAATTAAGCACTCACCAGTTAACTGGGGTCCAATTTAATAATTGCAATTTCCTGAGCTTGAGTACGAAATATTGATATGCGTCTTTACCAGTCATGTTGTGATCTTGAAGCCTGCATATTGTGTCCGCAACCACAGAAAACAATTTGACTTAGAATTCAGTAGAAATTCTGTATTGAGAAACTGAGAAAAAAGGTTATGGTTCAATAAAGAATGTGGCGCCGTTTTACAGATTCAACAGATACAGGGACCAGCCTACATCAGTGTAAACGAGCCTTATATTTTCAAGATTCTGCTGCAACCAAAGACTAGAAACCTATCAATCGTGAATGACATTAAAGGGAGAAAGAAAAAGTGATTTAGTTAAACCAACAAGAATATGGAATATCATTGAAAAGACTATACGAAGGCAACTTTAGCAAGAATCACTATTCACAGCCCAAAACCTTTGGACTAATATAGATAATCCAGAGATCATTGATACTGACGCTTTGCTTTAAGAAAGGAAACCTCACTTTTTTATGAGTTTTTTTCATTTGTAAATCAAACTCCCATTTAGCATAGACAATCTTCATTTCAGGTCCTTGTAAACCAATAAACAAACTTAATACTTCCCCTCTTCCAAATTTATTGCTCCCCCTTCCTTCTGACAACAATATTACAAAGATATTTAAAATTTTAACTTGTATAATTCTAATGTAAAGCTGCTAGCCAACTCAAAGTGCTGTTGTTGATCCAGGATGTTTTAAAGATAAGGGTACATAAATGCGCTCCTGCACAATATGTACAAAATCCATGATATTTTAGGGAGATTTATTTCGGTTTTTCTTTTAAAAAATTACAGCAATAAGAATGCAAGAATAATTCTGTCTTCTAATATCTTCGCAAAACTGATGTTTTGATCACGTACGAAGTGCATTTCTTCTATTTGTCTGATTTGACAGCATGTCTTAGGATTTCACATTGATCGTCTAATGATGAATAACACTTAATTTTTATATCAGCTACAATCTGACAACCCCCACAACATTGGTTGGACTTGAGTGAGAAAAACCTTAGAAGTAATTGAAGATGTAGGATAGCCATTAGAGTAAAACGTAATGGTTGTTCCGCCAATAAATAAGGGAAAGATTTAAAGAAGTGGAATAAGGAAATCTTAGGAACAAATTTCTCTCTCAGAAATCTCCCCAATTGAAATAAAGCATTAAAGACTCTCAATGAAAACTCTGAAACTAAAACAGGCAATCGCATATCATGAAATAGCTTACTTTATAAAAAATTAGTGTAAGAACATAAATTAATTATATGTAACACATGATATCAGGTAAGAACACAATGTGCTTTGAAGATGCTCTGTATGTGCAAGGTGCACCAATCCCACCTCCCCCGTACATGCACAGTAATTTTTCAAAAGCATTGACAATGTCAAAGTGAAGCAAGAAGTTAAAATTTCGTAGAGTACAATGAAGGCAAAGCTGACAGATACCAAATGGAAACAATCATACTCCCTAATGGCAAGGCTAGCAAGCAAAACTTCAATGAAAAGGATCCTGTCAGCAAGTTACTCAACATTTCATAACTGTGCAAAAGTAACCAAACTTTTGCACATTTGGGCATACTTCGCAAAGTTCAATCAGTGATGATACCGTTCTGCAGGGCCAAAGCCCATGGTGATGGAACTGCATGCAAGACTCAATATATATAATGAACCCCATTATAACTACTGCTCATTTTAACTTCCATGCATGGTTAACTCAATTTGCAATAGAAGCCTATTTGGCAATCCGAGGGCTTTGTTACAAATTGTCAATTCCCAAACCCAATATATTGGGATCCAAAAGCAAGATTCTACTATAAAAGTTGCATAGCCAAAATACCAACTCCAGTTGCTAGTAAACTCATTGCATCCACCCATATGCCAGACATTTCCCTACAGCTAACACGGAGACAATAACTTGTTGCAAGAGAACAGACAAGTCTTGCAGTAGTGTCTAAGGTAAACACTAAAAATGCATGAGTAGGATGGATCAAGCTAGAGTTCGCGCTTCAATTTGTTTAAGTTGCAAGCATGATCTCCTTCTTTGCTTATGTGCTGACTCACAAGCAACAGGTTCTAATTATGCTTAAGTTGTTGTGTGAGCTAACATGTGAGAAAGTATAGCTTGAGCTAAAATATATTAGAACAAAGGTGTCTAAAAGAATCACCTAATCTGAAGGTAATCGAAGAAAGTTTAAAAATACACAAGCAGTTGTACTTGTCACTATATCAACCTATGTAACCAAATTAGTGTCAAGTTGGCACAAGCAAAGGCAAGTTACACAGCAGAAATGTTACACCTAGAATGAGAATCCAACCATGCGATAAAGATATATCACTTCAGTAACAAGGCAATAAAACATGAACAACTAGTCAAGCTATAATTTCTAAAGAGATTAGTTTAGTTAGTTTGCTCGTGAATAAGCAAACCTAAATTTGACCATCCCAAAGCTCTGTCCCATATTTAGCTAAGTTATCAATTTCTCCCCTCCATATATATTAGTGAAATAAATGTGGTTGGAAATCAAGCAAACTGACTACTACTGAGTCATGCGCAGCCATAGTTGTTAAAAGTGGTGCACAAGAGGAGGCATCATGATAGGTGTCACCTCAAGCTCTTCAATAATGTGCATCAAACACTCTTTATCTGAGATAATCTAATTTTAGGTGATGAACTAGTATTTCTGTTACACTATTGGCTTGTGAGACCTATTCTTCTTCTTCTACCAATATTATTATTTAAAATCACATTATTGTGAGCAATGTTGTCCAAGACCATGGAAGCTAGAGAAGGCTTGCAATGCAAAATGAAGACACATATCTATGAGATAACTTTCTGTTGTGCTAAGCATTTTCTGAGTACTAGTTAAAGATTTCATAAAACCCCAGAACACAAACTTGTAATTCAATCAGCTATTAATATATCAATGAAGGTTGTAAGTGAAAAGGGTAAATCATTCACCATTGCTTCACATGTGGGGTTGAGCTCCAGCAATCTGCATAAATGTTGAATAGGCCGATTGAGAAGGGTATTAGAAGGCAGATACATACAGAAAATAGAGTAGATATCAGAACCAACAAAAGAGCATTCTTTTAGAATTTCGTTTCTTTTTAACCAGAGATGTGTTTAGGTGCAAGCATTTTAATGATTAAGTTTAAAATTTTAAATTCAGTACTGGATCCAATGCAGGTAGCATATGCATTCACGTCAGAGGTCATAAACATAGTCAAAGGTCTGTATTAGCTGGCAATCTCATGTATGAAAGAATACAAGTTGATCTGCACAGGGAAGCAACTAGTTGAAAGCACCACGAAGTGCATTTTAAGTAACATACAACATAGTTTACGACATAGAATAATTAGAATCCAGAATCAGTAAACGAATAAGCAATTTTCCTGTTCACATATTTTTCAATCCTTCTCCATCATATGGTACGTATATAATAACATTCATACTCTCTCTTCTCAGCATTATAACTTGGCTACTGCTTATCTTAGAAAAGAGCTGCTAAGATGTTAAAAGTCATAAGGTTCTAGATAGTTCGGAAAACTACAGAAAAATATTATGCAACTGGTAGTAAAGTTCTTATTTTTTTTAATCTTTAAAATTCCTGGAGAACATTCCTCTGTGGTAGGAAGCACATTTGATCCTTTCCCCCCTCAAAGTTTTAAGTTAGAAATACTTTGGTAAGAAAAAATAAGGAAAAGGCTGCATGAAGTACTGATGTTTACCTGTGTGGACCTCATCACCACCTAAATGGAAAAGCTCAAATGGAAAAATCTTCCTCATGTCTGCAAAACAAAAACTGATGCCACGTCAGAGTAGGAACAATGTTACTCATCACAGTGGCTTATAAGACTTATACCAATGCAAGTATATCCTGAAACTGCAAGATAAGAAAATAAGTTTACCCATCTAAAGGAATAAACTGCTAGAAATAGTTGAAACTAGCTCCAGCATCAGAAAACTTTTATTTAAAAATGCACTTTCTGTTGCATATTATCAGTCCTGTAATAGCTGGTTGTTTGCAAGTATTAAACTTGTATAGCTAATACTTTTCCAGGAAGCAATTCCCACTATATTCTAAAATGTTTGTCATTATACACAATTGTAATGATACTTAAGAAACACCTTTGTAGCATCAAATGCAAGCGGGCAATTCATATCGGAATATATGCATTTATGTATATTGTATCTACTATATCCACATGCAATGAAAAAATTATTTCTTTCAGATTCGCTAACAAGTTAAGATGATTTGAAGAGAATATTTTTATCAAAATTTGAGAAAATTAAAAAATCCAACAGCAATTTTTTTTAGTGAAATACATTATTCAGCATTATTAATCCAAGGTAACAAAAATGGTCACAAGTTGTTTTCGTCAAAAATGGAGAAAACAAATAATTAATAGGTTATATATCTACCGTTAATAGGCTATATATCTAGTTATAAGATCGAAGACATCACATACTCGAGCGACCAATTCATGCCAAATTAAAGACATGGTTGTTTTAACTATGATTTAGGTTTTGAACCATAATACATGTATATTAGTTACATGTGGAATATAGATGTAAATGATCTTTTGACAGAAGGATCACGTTTCTCTGGAGTGAAATCTCTAATAGGTCAAAAATTTGCATCTTCCAGGATTATTAGTTCTAAGATGGAAGGATGTACATATGTGTCGAATAATTTTGCATTAAACAGGTTTGGTTTCAATTTCCTTTTTCCATTGGTGCAGGAAATGAGTCCATCACGTCAGAAAGACAAACAGGCTGTTCAACAGGGGGTGGGGGACAATGAATAGAAAGATTTGGAAAATCTAGACAGCAGCAAAAAATATCTTTAAGAAAACTTGGAATGTTCAAGACAATAGGATCTGCTCTGCCAATGTGGAATAAATAACTAAGCAACATGCTCATTTCTTATATCTCTGATTTATTAAGGTTCCAATTTGTGACGATGATACATAAATGGCATACCACTTCTTTCAATTCAACTGAAGAGGTAAACGAATACATGAAGTACCCCACAGTATATTGGTATATTGATAAGTTCTCTTACATATGTAATAGATATTTTATCCTGATCAGGATGCATATGCAATGGCAATTGGATCCCAACCTCAAAGTTCTCCCTTAGTAGAATAAATTAATGCAAAATAGATCCGAAACCTAGATAAGATTTTAGATCCCAAAAATATCAGCCACAATAGCTTCATTATTTATCATATAATAATATTTATGAAGCTGGGAGGCTTAGCTTGAGCTTGCTTATGAGACTTTTCTCATCTTATCTGATCTCATGAAGTATTTATTGTTCGGGTATACAATTACTTCAAATTTTTTTCAAAAGTTGTCACAAACATTTCACTACTCTTAAAGAAAACATATCACGTCAACTTGCATATATCATACATGTTCTTTCTTATCTAACACCTTTTGCACATTACATCAACTATCATTATTACACTTTTCTAAATTCAATTAGATACTCAAAAAGAAAATAAAACAAAAACAGATCTCATTCCAACCAAAATCATTTCATTTTATTTCATTTCTTTCTCAGAGATAATAAGATGAGATCAAAAGCAATCAAAGATTCAAGGCCTTAATTGTTCTGCTGGGTTATGTATAACTTCTTACTTCTTTTGCACCAAGAGTCGTTTCAGACATGGTCACAAATTTGGGTCCTTGATAGAATAATTGTCAAAATGTTGAGTACAAATTCTTCACATCCTCTTGCTTTTGACCAGGTATACAGAAGGCCAAAAAGTCAAAAAGTATTTCTGCTTCAACAATGATTTTTAGAATTTTGAGCAGATTTACAAAAGCTTTTTATCTGTTTGATGCATAAATTCCAAGTGCAAATAGAAAATTGTTCTATTGTATTTCCTTCTGTCTCGGCATGCAACTTTTTTAGTTTGAAATTCCAAGTGAAAATGGCAAAATAGCAACACAAAGAAACCCTAACAGACTTGCATGTTTTCACATACTTTGGGTGATTAGAGTAACTCAAGAACGATATATACAAGTGGAATTTACTTGCAATAAGGTGAAAATGCTCCTAGTTTTTAATGTTGCATTGGAGTTCAGAAATTCTATCCAACTAAATACCAGCATCAGCTTCATAGACAACTTACAAATGGCTGTGGAAAATGCGAGAGCAAAATCCAAATTGAAATTACTGGTTATTGTTTACCAGTTTTATTACTAGAGGGAAACCTATCACCAGGGAGATTTTTCCAGACAAATCAAAACCCTAAGAAATGCCACATATATTCACTTCACCAGACAGATATGCAGGTAACAGATTAACACGCATCATGAAGTGCAGGATAGCAGAATATAACGTAACTTTAGCTCATTCAAGGGAACATGTCTAGAACCTGCAAGTAAGCCAGAGATCAAATCAAACGTAAAGTTTTTAGAGACGTCCAAAGGCTCTCTGCATGAAGGAGATGGCCAAAGATCAGGATATCCTGCTCCCCTGCATACGAAGAAAGCCTGGTCTGAAAATGCATACTCTGAAGTTGTTCAAGCATTTAGCAGAGTAACGAAGGTTAATTTGATTTCTGATGCACATGAACAATGACAGGAACCTACTGGCCTATGTGTTAATTAATCAGAGATGAAAAATCACCTAGAACATCCTCAAACTAATTTGCACAAACTTAAAAGCCATGTAAGACATAAGTAAGCCTATCCATATTATATGACAACAAAATCCATTCGGACATATGAAGCTTTATGAAGTGTAAGATTATGCTATCATCATCAACAAATGGCCCAATCATGACTCTCCTTAAGGCAACTGCAGCAATTTTTGTCATGAAAATACAAGTCAGCATGTCTACATCTACATACTTCCTTGCTCACAGAAAAACTCCAAATATCAACTACCAAAGCATCAGACAAGGTGCTAACAAAAGTCTAATTCAATAGCTGTGGTTCTATGTCAAGAAGTTCATAAATGAACGATGGGACTGGGCAGTCCCAGTAGAGCATCCCCATGTTATGAGTCACTATTCAGGTTTACAAATACGAACTGACTAGCCTAATAAGGAAATTTACAGACAGACATGGAGACCTAGGTCACGATGAGATTCAGTCACTTGTGTACACAACCAGATACACCCATGGCAATTGCTCATTGAAATTTTATCCTCAACCAGTGCAGCAAAATAGGACAGCAGGAACTATGAGCATGAAACCCACTTGCTGGTAGTTGATAATAACATGCCCCCCTTTTCTTTTTGTATGACTTTACTCAATATACCGGCTCCTGTAGCAACACAAATTGTATGGTTACTCTTGCTTCTGTCGGGATAAATTTGACCCCTTCCCCTATTCCCCCCTCCATTTATAGGATATTTTAATCCATGAACATCTTAGCAGCGGGATCAGGGCAAAGAATAGAAAAGGTGATTTCACCATATTTCTGACCAAGTACAGGCTATATCACAAGAATATTTTTTTTATTGGGGTGATAACTCTGGAAAGAACAATTAAGAAGTAGACACACTACAGAGGTGATCTTGTGAGGGAGAATTTGATCAGTAGGAAATGATATGTCATTATTATAAGCATAAATTAGGAGAAGGAAAATTATTAGTTGTATGTAAAGACCAGAAAAGTTGAATAAGTGAAGGTTTAACTTTATCTCTTAAGCTTTACCATGATTCTGCATGCCCGGGAACATCAACTTCTGCCATAACATTAATACCTGAAATAAAACATACTGAACTAATGAATACTGTGTTTAAAAATCTAATATTACATTTGGACTTGAGGATCTAAACTTGATCAATGATCCCAGATTGATTTTCAATCAATAAGTTCAAATATCTGATAGATAAGACTTCAAATTATTGTCTTGGAGCAAAAGAATTCTTGTAGTAATTGAGATGGTTTCATTGATTCCATATATCAGAGAAATTCAAATCTACCAAATCTGTGAAAAATAGCTCAGATGCTTGACATTGACTATAGGATTTGAAATCTATTACATTTGAAAGTTCCAAATCCTCCAAACTAAAAGGACTCAAGGTAATAGAAAAGAATAACTTCATCATTTTTTCTCTATCTGGAGAAACAGCATACCTCTCATTTTTGCGAAGCTTCAATGTAGGCCACATGGAGAAAACATAAGGCATGGAACTCAACATTAGTTTCTCACAATAACGAAGATGTAAAAAGCAATAGACATCAAGAGAAAATGAGATCACATAAGAAGGAAATTTAACATCACGATTTGTAAAAAATATGTTAAGCGAAAAAAATAATCATCTCAAGTAGATCTTCACTCCTAAATAAGCCAACATTTTGATAGTTTCCCCAAATCTGGAAAAATATATACTTCATAGTTCATACTATAATAATGGCATTAAACTAAATAGAGATAATAACAAATCAGCGGCAGATATACTAACTTCTAAAGGAAATTAGAATATCACCCTGGTACCTTAATTCTTAGCTTCTAGTGGGGAAAGAGCTAATAAACAAGAAAGATAAAACCTAAATACTATCATCACCATAATCATAAGTGTATATGTAAGGAGTTGCAAGCTAGTATTTGTATGCAGTAGTGAATCCGTGCTCGTCAACAGGAAGTCTAATAAGATTCTTAAGACATTTTCTTCAGCCCAAGAAAATGAGCTAGATTGCAAATTCCAAATTGAGAGGAAATAAGCTAGACAGAATATTGTTAAGAGGCAAATAGCAACCCAAAATTCACGAAAGATTAAGATCTTTATATTATTGAAAGTGATATAGATAATTTAGGAGCAGTACTAGCTCCAGAATAGTACTAATTCTATTCAAAATTTCAATCATTCCTAGTGCAATTTCACATTTGTTGAGTTAAATGAGATAATAGAAACAGAAACTTACTTGACAATTTCAGAAGCATCATCCATGGTATATCGCTCCCATTTTGTGTATGCGCCTTTCCACAAATTCGGATAAGTTGGCACTTCAAGTGGAAATGACTCTTCATCAATGATGTGCCAGTGGAGGACATTCTACTGAATGCAATCTCATCAAAATACTTTAAATCTGGAAAGAATAGGAAAACAAATTTTGTTTGAAGGAAGAGCAATGCAATTATTGTTAATATATCTTACAAGTTTAGCGTAAGACATAGATTCTATAACTTGTTTGATTGTATCAAGTGGCAAATAGTGCCTCGACGTATCTGCCAAAAAAAAAAAAAGGAAATGTAAACATGTAAGTTTGAAATTCATTCCTAAGAGAACCTGTCCAAGAGTATAAGGAGTAAAGAAATAGATTGTATGTCAACAAAAGATTCCACTTACCAAGCAAAAGTCCGCGATAAATGAATCTTGGCTTATCCTGGATGTACCATGGTGCATTATGCAGTTTTACAGTTTTCGTTCCGTAATCAAATCACATAGCTGGCTTAATGTCTGGAGAAACGGTATAATCAAGACTAATTAGAGGATAAATCTCACACTCTCACTTCAGACAACTTTTAGCATTAGGTGAGACCATGATAGAGATAATCAAAGGATCTTAACGTGATCCCAACACTATCTCCAAAATTTCTTTTTGAATTCATAAAATTCTGGAAATGTGCACACTCTCTCTCTTTGTTCTGTTCGTCATATTGGGAACGCAACTGCATACGAGCATGTACAGGCACACATCTATTGCTATGTATCTCGTGCACAGGATAAATCTCATATTTTTGTACAATCAATGTAACTATGACCTCATGTTACCTCAAGGCCACGCAAAGCGCCAAAGATAGAATTTGCCTGCAGTATATGACATAATAAGTTTAATAACAAACCTCCACAAAATCAATCATATTGAAATAGGGAACAATAATATGCACAGGAATTTAAACCAAGCCAACCCATTCAGTGCTTGTAAGTTAAAAGGTCAACAAGCAGATTCTGTCAACTTCTGAGCTTCAGCCACATTATTAGTTCATTAAAATACAAAATACTTGCATAAGTTAAACCATAATAAAGGTTAAGAAGCACAAGATGACAAGTTTCATTTCATGGCAGGTTCCTGAAGCCTCCAGTTTCAAGAGGCAAATGTATGAAAAGAATGGATTAACAACTGGGTCCGCCAATTCCAAGAGTAAGCTTGTTAGCACAAGCACAACATTAGTAAAACCAATTTAGGAATCTCACAAGACCAAGAACAACCAGGATGGGTATTCTGTCATCAAATGCTTTCTCAAGCCTAAGAAGAGCAATTTCATCTATCCATGTATCATATAAACAACGGTAGTATAACAGACTTCGGGTGTGCCTGCGGGTGCTTCACGAAAAGTGCTTATTGTAGAGAAAGTTGAAAACTATTGTAGAATTTAAAGTTGAGAGTGTCTCAGAAAAATAGTAAATCGTAGATAAAAACTATAAGGTAAATGTTTGAGAAAAAAGAGCTTAATTATAAATACATTCAAACACCTTCTTAGACAATATTTGTTTGTTTACATTACATCGCAAGGAAGCTGATGGCAAAAATTAAGATGAGATCCTTGGCACATCTTCTTGCAGATAGAGGCGGTACTGCTGTAAAGTGTTCAAAATCAGTCAAAGTAAGACTGACTGCACAGTTGCAAGTTTAGTCAAGTGAAGATACTTAGTAGGAGGTTGTGATATCAAATGTCAGGAATTACCTAAGACCACAGACTTTCAGTTAAGTCAGGTTCAATTCCTTAAAAGAAAAGACATGAGACATGATATGCCCAAAACACTAAAGCCAGTCAGGCACGGAGGAGGATCACCTCCAATGTTAATCTGGCAACCATTAAAATGCTAACAAAAAGTCTGTAGGACTGCAGTGATGTTGTTTGGGGCGAACTGCTGGGTAATTGCATGATTGCAACTACTAAAATTAAGTGTACCAGAGATGAAATGTTAAATGGATTTTTGCAAAACCGGAATGGATAGTGCTAGAATAAGCATATTTATAAGATGGTCAAAAGGCATTCTGCAGCTCAAGTCCATTTGAGATTGTGATTTCCCAACAAAGATGACATGCACATTGAAGTGTATCCTGGAACATAAGAAGTTAATATTCAACGCACCTCAATCGTGATTTGCCCAATAATTGAAAGCTTATCGCTTGCAGCCACTATCAATGTGTAGCTTTCATCAACTCCAAGCTGAAGCTACAAAACTCAAAAAGGAAATACATACATCAAACAAAAGAAGAGCAAACAAAAGAAACACGATCGTCGGACATCCTGAAATACCTCCTCGTTCCCGGAGTGAACAACGACACTCAGCTTCGTAAGATCATAGTCAACTCCAGCGCGGTGCGACACAGAACTAGCGTGTTCGAAAATCATCCTTTTATATCTGTCAAAGGCTTCAGATACAATCAGAGAACCGCCGCCATTTCCGCTTGTAACCAGAGACAAATTGGGGTCAACAGTGAGAGTCTCGTTGCCGGAAGTGTACTGCCATGGCAGGGGCCATATATATACGCCATCTCCACCACTATTGAGGTGTAGGTACGGCTGACGTTGAAGATTCCGGGAACTAACAAGCAATGATGCGCAGAACAGCTGCAGAACTAACAGAAGAAAATGGGAGCGAGGGTTTGAGGAGCAAATAGTAAGACTCATCTTCGGGAGAGAGAGAGAGTGGAGAATTGGGAGGAAATGGACATTGATTTGGTTGTTAGTGAATGATTTGTAGTGCTCTTCCTCTTCCAACGGGGACCACACAAACCACTGTTCCCTGAACCTCTCTATAAACTATTAAACTTACAAGTTACTGCTACAAGGAAGGATAGCTTTCTCTATCTTTGGTAAATGCTGACTAAGGCCATGTTTACTTGCCAGAATTAGTCAGTATAATAATGTTTATCCTTAGCAATCTTCTGTTTGCTATCTTCATACAGGCCCTGTGCACGAGTCCTTGGCCCGCCACTGTTCCGTACTAAAGCCATGATTTAAGTCTGGGTCCAGCACCTGGGATTTATATATCTAGGCCAAGTTGATGTTGTCCAAATCTGGGTAAGTACAAATAAAACCCTTGAAGCCCCCATGCAATTACGAGTTAGCCCCTAAGTTTCTGACAAATTACAAACCTTTTTGCAAGCACTCCTTTATTGCACTGACACTTTTGTCTCCCCCTCCATGGATTAATTTCTGCTCACCTAACCCATCTTCAACATTTCCTCAACCTTCATCAGGTAAGCCATTTCTTAGGGTTTTTGGGATTATTGATTGGGGTTCGATTCTCCTACTGCACATCGGCAAACACCCCGTCCTTAAGAATTTCATGACTTTAATTTCTTCCCCTTTTTTCCTTCCTTAGGTATTGGACAATCGTTGGTGCAGTGGACTCGTCCGGTTGAAGGAGTATATTGGTAGGAAGAGGTAATTTTTGTAATTCCATCTTCTTGTATTTTATGCTTATAGTTTTTCCACCCATCCTAAATCTCCCTCTGTGTTTCGTCGTGTTTCTTTAGCTTTATATGTACGAAGAGAAATGGAATTGTCTGTTCGATTACTGCTGCGCACGTATTTCATTCTTTTTTGTCTTTAAATCTTCGTATTTTTTGACTAATGTATTTTCATATTATTCCGCTTTCCCACCCATACGCAAGACCTCTATTTGATTAATAACTTGTTCCGTGGTTGGTTGTGTGCACGTAGTATCTAATCTATAGTTTGCCAATAATAACCCATCTAAACTAAGTTCCATCTTCTTTTTACGAAATGACGAAAGATTAGTATTTTGAAATGTGCATCCCTCAAATAGGATGAGACACAGTCGCCGAGTTCTAGCCTTAATCGCCCTTCAACAGATTGTGGATGAGGTTGTCGTCGCTCTAACAATATGTATTCAGGTTTTGGAATACATTAAAACTCGTACAGCTTCTTCAGGTAGATTCCGACGTCGCCGTTATAGTCTAACTACTAGGATGCCTGATCAAACGGGAAGGTTGTATAGGTTAGTTTCTTCAAATGACGAGACATGCTTAAGAAACCTACGCATGGACCGTAATGCATTTGGACGTTTGTGTTATATGTTAGAACAATCGGGGGTGTTAGGCCCACTAAGAATGTTTCCGTGCCGGAGCAAGTCGCTATGTTCCTTAATGTACTTTCACATCACAAAAAGAATTGCGTTGTGAAGCATGATTTCATAAGGTCCGGCCGTACTGTAAGCAAGTACTTCCATGTAGTATTACATGCTGTCTGTAAAATGCATAAAGTTCTCCTCGCAAAGCCGACACCCATTGCCGATGACTGTTCAGACCCTCGCTGGAAATGGTTCAAGGTATCTTACTAATGTGCTTCCGCATTATAATACTGCGGCTGTGACCTTTTCTAAATGTTAAATTTCCTCGTATGACCGCATTTTAAAAAATTACCTGTGGCAGGGTTGTTTAGGCGCTTTGGATGGAACTTTTATTGATGTCAGAGTTCCAGAACATGAGAAGGGACGTTATCGTACACGAAAAGGTCAGGTGGCAGTCAACGTATTGGGTGTCTGGCTATAATATGCAATTCATATTTGTCCTAAGTGGTTGGGAGGAAGTGCAGACAGTCGAGTCGGGATGCCATTCACAGCCCAATGGTCTGACAGTTCCTACAGGTAAGCCTAATAATGTACGACTTATAGCACGGTGGTAGTTTGAGAAATGGAAAATCAGGCGAAGTCCCTCCTTTCGTATAAAATATACACTGTATTCATCTATGACATCAACATCACTAACATAGTTATGCACTAATTTAATTACAATGTCTTTCAGGAAACTACTACTTGTGCGACAATGGATATGCCAATGCTGATGGGTTCTTAACGCCATACAGAGGGGTCCGTTATCATCTACGAGAATGGGACCGCACTGCAGGCGGACCGCAGAATAAAGAGGAGCTATTCAACCTAAAACATTCGTCAGCTAGAAACGTCATAGAAAGGACTTTCGGATTGCTAAAAGTCCGTTGGGGAATACTTCGTAGCCTGTCATTCTACCCTATAGATGTTCAAAGCAAGATTATCATTGCGTGTTGCCTGTTGCATAACTTCATACGAAATGAGATGCCGGAAGACCCGTTCGAACAGGACTTACAAGACTCACGCGAAGTGGGGGTTGAAACCGGTGGGGACTGTATTTCATCTATAGAAAGCAATGCTGTTTGGTCGGCTTGGAGAGATGACCTAGCTTCGTCGATGTACAACGAGTGGCTGTCCCGTAGCTGACCATGGATATGTTACAATGACGTTTTCTTTTAATTAGTGGTCTTCAAAGTAACTTATATTTGTATCCTGTGTCTTTTTAGTGTATGCACTGCTTTTGCATCTTTACTAGTAAAATGCGCTGCTACTTCTACGCATTTGTGGACTCGTTTGTACGGTGTTACTTACATGGTACGCTTGTGTAAACATAGATATTCTATGTTTGTGTTTGTCTGATTCATTCTACGCATTTTCTCACTTAAGTGGTACCCGTCATCATTACTTGATTGAATGGATACAAGATTACTCACTACATTGTCAATGATATAGTTAGTTCATGTGCTGCCGTTTTGAGTCAATTTTTTTTTCCGATATCTTTTACGGTTTTCCTCCGAGTAAGTATTGTTGATGCCTCTCTTCTGTAACAGGTGCAATGGATGCGGACTTCTTCTCTACCGCACATGTCAATACATTAGACAATGACGGTAGTAGTCAGCAAAAATGTCGTGAAACAACAAGGACCGATCGGGACCTCGTCGGACTTGGACTCTTGTTGAGGAAGAGGCACTGATTAATGGACTAAAGTCATTGGTATCGTCCGGTTGGAAGTGTGACAATGGCTTTCGGAATGGTTACCTGGCACAACTGGAGGCTCACTTGAAGAGGGCCTTCCCACAGTGCGACATAAAGGCGGAACCACACATCAACTCAAAGCTACACGTTTGGAAGAGACAATACTCAACTCTATGCTCAATGATGGCCAAGAGCGGTCTTGGGTGGGACGACAGCAGAAACATGATTACGGTTGAGGACGACAGTGCGTGGGATGAATTCCTGAAGGTATTTGCTCGAACAAAATAATGCTGTCTTGAATTGGTATGCCCCTTTATTGTTGTGCCTGTGTTACTTTACAGCGCCAAATTTGTTCCTTCACTTTGTGCTGTGCCAAATTATTTTTCACTGTACTTTTTGCTTCCTTGTGTCAGATTGATCCGTCGGCCAAGGGGATGAGGTATAAGTCTTTGCCCTTTTTCCCTGCTTGGAGGGAAATTTTTGGTGGGGACCGCACAACGGGGGATTGTTGTTGGGACCCTACTAGGGCGGCAACTGAGAAGACCGAAGAGAGCTGAATGACGTTCAACAATGTTACACTCCCACTGGTGATTGGAATCCGGACACTGGTTTCCACGGGATAAATGAGGAATTACCGCAGTCCAATAACAACAACTGTGACCCGACGGTAGACTCGTCCAGTGCCACGAAACGAACAACAAGTGGTCATAAGCGCAAATCCTATGACTCTTGCTCCGAGATACCACAATTGGTGAATATGGTATCTAATTTTTGTGAAACGGCCAACAACCGAATTGGGTCCTTAACCAAGGTTCTTGAAAATGAGTTTGGTGATCCCAATAAACGTAGGGTGGTTATGGAAGCTGTGAAGGAAATATCTGGGCTCGAAGAAAATGACGTTATAGTCGTCACTAGTAAACTTGTGCACGAACCCAAAAATATGAATATATTTTTCAGCTTGTCAATGGAGTCCAAGGCGAAGATGGTACGTCTTATACTGGACGGGCGCATTTAGTGCCCGCCAAAATTAGTAAGGTCATCGGATACGTGAAAGTTTGTTGGGTGACATCCGGATGAAATGAATTTTAAGCAACGCGTTTCGAGGCTAGCGTCCGGGTGCATTTTGGGCGGTTTCATTTTGTTGTATGTGACATCTGTTATTCCTATTTATACTACCTAGCAGTCCTACATGCAAACAGTTATCGTTGGTGGAGGCATTCACCATGCTGGATATCTATGGACTTGTTACCAAACTCCATCTATGTCACTTTCATGTCTGATTTGTATTTATCTGGGACCGTTGTATTTGGTAGACAAATGGTTCTCCGAATGAAAGTCGCCTTGTGTAGTTAAGTGATGGAATGTCGTGTTTTGGGTAGACACATTGGGTTGTGAATGAAGAACCATAATTCCAAGTTTGATTTTGTGAAGATTCAATGATTAGTCACGTAATCAGCAACCATCCATTATCACGTAACTAAAAATGTTTATCCATCCCCACAAAGGATGCCCACTTTCAGTTAAGCCTTCGCAATTACCTTCAATTTACAGCCTTTGGTTCAGTATTCTACGGCCGTAATTCGTTTATGGTCCCACTACCAATGACCGGTTACGTTATCGATACCACAACTAATTGGAGTTCAAAGGTTCCTAAAATTCAAACCCGAGTTAAGCATTTCGGGACCCGACTTCATTGGAGACGACACAGGGGCCTAAATTGCCTTTTTTACATGAAAATTACTTATATCAAATGGTAGCTCAACCCCCCAAACATTTTCTTATTTTGTAGCCATTGAAGCAAAAAATAAAAATTCTTACCAATTTCAACACAAACTATACGCTATTTTTTAAAGAAAAAAATAGTTATTAAGAATAACTGAAATTTTCAATATTGAGCAAAATAACTATGAATTTTTTTTTATTTAACTTTGGAAAGCTTTAGTCAATTGACTTTAATATTACTTATTCAATTTATGTAAAAGGTTGAAAACTAAACTTACCAAAATAACTGTTATTTAATAAGAACTGATAGTTAGTCTTTAATGAGAACTTATGTTCACCGGACAAATATATTTGACTGTTTATGGTTGATGAAATATTAATATTTTTTCATATGAAATAGTAATACCAATTAAAAAAATAAATAGGTGACCTTACTAAATTAGAATCTTCAACACAAATAAGTATATTTTAAGAGCGATTTTATTATGATTACGAACGGATAGCACGTGATCTGGACGGTAATATCTACAATTACATATATTATTTGAATTCTAATATGAAAAACATGTACTGCTGTGACCGAATGTAATACCGACTATCGAATCTATATTTGTGAAACGTAATTCACAAAACTGTTGACTTTATATTGCTAAAAGGCGGTTTGCGGAGGCTTTCCATAACATACAAACTATTCCGGATTACCAAATCTGATATTTGGTTGATGATTACTTTTACTTAATTGTGAATTTCCATTCAATTCCCAAAATGACATCTAATAATATATATATTTGCAGGCGGTCCTTTGACCTCAATTCCTCAATTTTGACTAAATCCTAATTTTCTAGAATTTTGGAATTTTTTTTATTGTCAAAATTCTCTATTTGGTAAGTATGCATTAATGGCATATATTTTCAATGCATGTAACATATTTAAGTTAACTACATCCCCTATTTATTATTATATTGATATATATTATTCATTTTTAATGCAGACTTTTGAAATCAATTGTTCAGAAATTATTATTTCAATAAATTAAATAAATATATATTTTTTCAAAATTATAGAAATTACATAATTTTTTTTTGAAAATACAGCAAAATTCTTAAAAATAAAAAAGATTACAAAAAAAAAAAAAGAAGCAGAAATGCAGGAACTAAATAAATGTATTTTATTTTTAGAAATTTGACAAATATAAATTTTCACAAATTGCAGAAATTGATTAAATTATTAGAAATTATCTTTTTCAAAATATTGAAATTTAAAATATTCAGCATAATCATCTTTATTCCACTTCAACGTGTACTTTTAAAATTGAAATAATTTTTTAATTAAACATAACTATCATTACAGAAATTACATAAAAAAATTATAATACAACAAAATGCACAAAAATTAAAAAATTCACAAAAAAAAAGGTGCTAAAATTCAGAAATTACTTTTTTCAGAAATTTCAGAAATGTAGATTATTTTCATAAATTTGAAAATATAAAATTTCAGATTTCGCAGAAATTAATAAAATATTAGAAATTATTTTTTTGTAATATTTGGAAATTCATAATTTTGAGTGTAATCATTTTTATTGTACCTCAATGCTACTAAAATTGGAATAATTTTTTAATTGAACATATTTATTATCTATTATCTATTATCTATCTATTAACCTATCTATAATTAACTATATATATATATATATATTTGAAGGGCGTGTGACCTAAAATTTTCAATTCTCAATAAATGGTGAATTTTTTAATTTTTTTTTTTTATTTATAAATATTCTTGATTGGTAGGTAAAAATATTAATGTTGAGTATTACTAGCAATATAAATAGTTTTCTTTATTTATTTTAACATAAGTATTATTGTTTATATGTATTCATCATTTTTATGAGTTCATGAGAATTACTTATATGCGAAATTTTCTTCATTGATTTTTGAATATTTTACTACCTTTTTTAATTTCATGATATCAAAATTCTTTTCATTGTTTTTACTTTTCTCTTATTATCAATTTTTGTTCATTATTTCATAAAACATAAGATTCTTATGTAATTATAATCATTTGTTTTTCAAAATTTTATAATTTTTTGTGGAAGTTTCTGAAATCTTTTATTTGCAAACGTTTCCATATATTTTTAATTATTTTCATTATCATTTTTTGTTTCATGAGTTTTTAGTGTTAATTATTATCATTTTTATGTGAAAGTTGGGATTTTATTAGGTAAGCATTTGGTTTATTTACTATTTATTTCATAAATTATAAGTTGAACTTCAACGATTTATATATCCATCTATATTTTCCAATTTATCTTCTTTGGAATTTCCCTGAATCTTATTAACTAAATTTTGAATATGATAAAAATCAATTTGTATTATTAATTTAAAATATCTCCTTTATTAGAATTTTACACAATTAAATTTTTTGTAAAATATATTCTATTGACTAAGTAATTTAATCCGTGCAACGCACGGGGCACACGCTAGGTTCATACATATCGACTCTGGTACAACAATATCGCAGTTTTCTGGAAATAATTGTTTGTTTAATGTAATTTAGGTTCAGTAGTGAAAGATTAATGTGAAACAATTAAACAAATCACAGGCATCCACCCAAAAAAAAAAAAAAGGAACATATATTAGATTTGCAGAACGTAAACCACAATTTAAATACAAACTTACAATATAATATTAAACGTCACTACATACCATCAAAACCAGGGTGCCCGGTCAAATAAAAATTCCATCCTCACGGGTTCACCTGACGGCAAAATACTGCAACAACTCCGGGTTCCATATATACAATTGAACCCAAAACTTCTCCAACCAACCCTCCAAATATAGCAATAACCATGACACCATATTGTGTAACTTGGTAGCGTAAAACCAAACATCGTTCTCCACTTTTACCTGACTACGTACTAATTATCAGAACCCTCGTCACTGGAACAGAGGTCTACGATTTCTGGATCCTCGCCAAGGTTCTCACCCAGGAATACCACATCGGACTCGTGTTCACTTTGTTCATCGCTTGCCTTGGCCACCTCATCCGACTGCCACACCTAGTCGTCCGACCCGCCTACCTCTTCTCCCCTTTCGAAAATAGCCTTCAATGAATCCCACTTAGGCTCTCCTCGGTAAAAATAAGCTTTCGCAAAGGGATAGGCCTACATATAATCCAAACATGAAAAGAGGACATGGAATACGTTGTTAGTGTGCATATACAAGAAGTCACATAATCTGTACAGATGTATACCTCTCGAAGCCGCTTCCAATCATCCGTGCCCGCCATTACACGATTTGATGCTGGGTTCCAAACAAAGGCTGGGTCCGAGATGATGCGCTTGAAGGTCTCGTAGCGAATACGTAAAGCCTCTAGCTTTTTAAGATATGTGGAGGTTGGAATTTTTCTTCCGGTCCAGTGATCGACTGCCCCTATTGCATAATCAAGTGAAATGCGGTTAGGCCTCTGTGGGTTCGTCTGCTTGTAGCCTCTGTTACCTTGCCCAACATATTGATGAAGGCATTGTCCTCGTCCTTACTCCAGCCGGCGCAGTAAAAATATTTCGACTGGGCTTTCGGTTTCCAGTGGATCAGCATGGTGCCCCCGGTCAGTCAATTGAACGGAGAGACTGTCGGACTTCGCAACTTTTCTGGAGGAATGGTGCTCTGGGGAAGACGGAAGTGTGACTTTCTGAATGCATTAGGGGTGTGAATAAGTACCGACTGTTGGGATGTGTGTGGCAGTAAGGTGTGTAATTATTGTTTGCGTTCTTTGAGGGGGGTTTAGTAATGGATGGGATGTTGCATTGAAGGCTGTTGTCAAATTAGGGAAGATGAAGGGGCTGGGTAGATGAATAAAGGAAGAGAAGCATTGTCATGGGATTTACATTTCCCAACCTCCAATATTCGCAATGATGAGGATAACAGTGATGAATAAATGTTAGAGTGTCTCTACAATCCCAGAAAAAAAAATTCCCTTGTATATGATCTTTTTTATATGCTACAACTTATGATCTTTGTATGTGAAATGTGAACATGGAAGTCAACAATATGTTAATCCACAATTTAATTTACCTTGGACTTGGTGTACTGTAGCTGAATAATTATGCCATATTATTATGTAACTGTAGAATACTTCTAACTTTTTTGGTGTTGAGTATATATATTAATTTACAACTCTTAATTCAAGAAAATTTAAGTGTTGTTAATACCATAATAAAAAAAAAAAAAAAAAACTAGTGCCCTGCTTCAAAATTCTCATCTAAAAAACACCAACCACCTAAAATTATTAGGCGTCCTTAAAACAAAAAAGGAATTGTTCTGTATTTTAATTGGTAAATAAATTCTGGTAATATAATTTTTTTAATAATTTGACTTATTCATTACAATATTTTGACTACGCATTGTAATTGTAATATATACTTAGAAATCTGCTAAATTATCTATCTGTTTATATATTTATGTTATATCAAGCAATAAACATGTATGTTAAAATCTTAAATTTTATGGAAAATATAGATATTGAAACGCAATTTAATTTATGGATAAATGTAATTTTGAATTGATCCGATATGCACTAGTTTTCATGAATGTATTGCTTAAATAATTGAATATTTTATTTATTTAGAGGCATGCATCTGTATGTAGATTAAACAAAATAGTGTAAAAAAAACATTAAAAGAATTAACTAAATTGAATATAAACTAAAACACACTTTGGCCTCTGCCATCAATTTGGTTACATGCCGAAGGCAGACCTCTACTGTATTTTTGATACTTCAGAGTTTCTAATACATTGTAATAAATAAAACTCATTTGATTAAATTGTCATTTTTAGATTAAACCATATGTTTAAATAATTAAGTAAGTAAATTGTAGGATTAATTACATAACTTTGTTCGTAAGATACATGCGATCTAAAAATATAGGTACAGTCTACAATTTACAAGAACGCCAAGTGAGATCGGAAATGTACTTGCAGTTGCACTGTCTATTCAGATGCGGTAGTTCATACAATCGCTCTTTAAAATGAAGCACATTTGCACCGATCTCCTCGGCGGCCTATCGTAGACTTGCTAAAAATTACATCTAAAGTCAAGAAATGACGATGTAAATTGAATAGTAGGGTTTGTGTTCGTGTAATTATATTTTAAATTTAATAAACATATTGAAGACTGAATTGCAGCTATTATCCTATGTTTCAGTGATTGAGAAAAGAAGTATTGCAGACACTCTTCATTAAACTGCTATTTCATATGTAATGTTGATAAAATACTGTCACATAAAATGGAGGAAGAGCATACTAACTCCATTCCGCGGACTTGAATATAATGGCAACTGGTGTTGCATTGACAGTGCTTAAAGGAAACCAAAGAAATAACGCTAGAAGGGGGTAACCCAAATACTAACATCACCACGAGTACGTACATTGCAGTTAATTTTTATAAGGGGCAGTAACATAGACAAAACGTCTGTGGGAATGTATCATCCACGACCTTGCGCTAGAGCTGTCGGATAGTATGTTGACCACCATCGGCGGAATAACAATGGGATTTTCAGCATTGTTGATTGACGGGCCAACCTCAACAAGGACCCCATCTGGCTGACCAACTGGATCGGCTGCAGGAGCGGGGATTTGGTGGTTGCACTGTTAGTGCTTGCTCATTCGCAACAGGCTCACCAAACAGTACGCAGAGGTCCTCAAACAAATCTTCATACACGTTGATATAGCATCGTGCAGTCTTTTTCTCCTGCATCATGTTAAATGCAAACAGACTTAATTTTGTTTGGTCTAGTGGGATCATAACACAACGTAAACAGGTATACTAACCCGACATATTTCTTCCCAAACGCCGTCCACTGCAGTCACAAACTTCAGATTACGATTCCATACGACGTCCGATCGATGGATCAACCAGTTGAAGACCGCGTGGCGCTCCTGCAGCTTCTTCACCCTACTGAATGCCCATGTGGCGGTGATTCTAGACCCGTGTGCTATGTTGACCGACCGGAGAGAGCAGTGGACAGCATGTCTGTTCTCCCGATCGGCCCGGAACTGTCCGTGCCTTGCGTGCTCCAACAGTGAATCAACGAAAGTCCGCTCCATATCCCTTGTCCAGCGGTAGTTGTAGAAGAGTTGACGTTGATAGTAGTAACCGTCAGGCCACATTTTGGAAATGCTTGGTAATTTGGAAGTACGAAAGCTGAGAAGTATACACTAGCCCGCTAGTGTAGCAGTTTTTTTTGTGGAAGCATTCACGTGAGTGTGATGTATATTTATAGACAAAAACTGGTTTTTGTTATAGGTGGAATAGTACTTAAAATTAATTAGTTGCATTCAATATGTAGGGGTATCATAAGTGGTGATACCTAGCCTAAAAGGGCAATTAATCCAGGTTGAAGAAGTGAAAAAATGACGGTTC